>BQNB010003626.1:0-99610 GCA_026074375.1 Tanacetum coccineum
ATATAATAAAAGATTGTGTTTATTTAATCATGTATTACTCCCTAGATTGCTTCTCCTAGTGTTGTTGCTTTGTCATACTTGTGATTATCTATGTAATTATTTCCTAAGTTATGAACGAATTACATGAACCCATCGTCTATTTAATATTTCATTAAGGCAACACACAAGTAAAGTAGTATGAAGACTATTACAAGGCCCCTAAGAGTATATTAAATGCATGTGAAATATATTAAGAGTGGATCAACCATATAAGGGGCAAGGTAGTATGAAGATTGTTACTCGATGGTATTCTTTCTACATAATCATATTTTCCTAGACATATCAAAAGCTATTTTTCTAAGACCTAACATGCAGATCCATCACAAGAAGCAACACCACTAAGATCTACATTCTAGGTTTCATACAATCATAAATAAATACAATAGGAGGTTTAGCCAATCATGTTAAAAGTAGAGCAAGAACAATAGATAATCACACAATAAGACATATTGAATGATTAAGTAAACCTTACTTGATTAAAACATGAGATGGAGGAAGTACAATAGGGTTTTTAGGCCCTAAAATCGTCCCTAACAGCTGCTAAACGAACTAGGGTTCGTACCCTCTTTTTATTCTAAAGTTACACACTCAAAACCCTAAATTCGGGTTTGTATATATAGGAAAAACGCTGAGACAGTGTCACGTTTTAATCGTAACGCCGTCATGAATAGAATATTCTAGATATTGGGTTGGGTCGTGTACTTGTGATGCCGTCTTTAGATATGGTGATGCCGTCTTGATCTTCGTGGTGACGGCGTCACGTTATATTTGTGACGCCATCTCCAGCCACTGTAGAGACATTCTTGATAGATGTTGGTGTAGATCCGTAGTCTTGTCCGTTTCTTCTCCAAATGAGCCTAAGTAACATGTAATTCTTCCAAATGCCTTCCAAATGAGAAATACCTGAAAAGGAACGATTAAGTACCTATTTTGGGCATAAATGCACAATTTTGGGGGTTAAACGACTCCGAAAAAGTGTATAAAATGACACCTCATCATTATGTTTCAAAGAATTAAATTTATTTTGTTTTCTTTCATTTGAAACACTTGTTTGTATATTATCTTTTTCTTTTTCTAAAGCCCTTATTGTATCACGATCTTGAATAAATTGAGCTTGAAATTAAATTTATAGTTTTTTACACGTTTATCAGTCTTGATGTATTCGTTATGAAAATTGGTTTTATTTCCATTTTTGCTTTCAAAAACCCGAACCTTTTTCTTGTACTTCTCAAGCTCTTTAGTTAATTCAACATTTTGTTGATTAACCTTCTTAGCAAGTAACAGTTGTTTTTAGCCTATTTATAAGCATTTCTATCTAATAGTTCCATTTCATTATCTTGTTGATCATGAGCATTTTTATCGAGTTCAACTTTTCCATCATTAAACTCTACATTTGGATCATCAAATATAATATCGCTATTAATTTGATCATTGCCAATTGTAGGTTTAATAATTTCTTGTTGCTCATGATATGTTTGTTCATGATCACATTATAAGTATAATGGATTCATGAAGCTTATTGATGGATTTTGTACCTCACTGATGAATGCAAAGTCATAGCTTAGCCCATCCTCATAATCAATAATTGATTTTTGAATTCTAGCCATCATGCATATGTTCGCACTCAACTCTTTGAGCTCTTTAATCTCAGAAGCATCAGCAAGAAGAAAATCATTCTATTCATTAGATAGAATAACCCCAGCTTCATCCTTCTTTGCAAGCAACATTTATTCTATAAAGTATTTGGAATCTCAAACTCTTAGCTTTGGACATTCTCGTGCATAGTGGCCTTTAGCATTGCAGTTGTAGCACTGAACATTGGAAGCATTCCTGAAGAAGCCAAAGTTCATAGAATTCTCTATACATTTCCATTTCCAGACTCCTTGTGAACATTTCCACTCTCAGCAGACTCCCTTGAGTACTAGATAACCTTTTTGCATATCTACCACCATTCCCAACATTTCTATTTTGAATATCCACTCTATCAGCTTGTATAATTGCTTGATTCCTTATATTCAAAGAGGTGCAAATACGGTTGTTTGTTGGTGTAAAATAGCGTTATGTGACTGCACGAGCAAGAAGCATCATTGCTGTAGTGAGACTATCTCCTTGATCATCACAAACTACATCTCCGAGGTAATCATCATCATAATTAACCACAGAAAGAGGATGTGTGACATAATAAGCCGTTGGAGATCGAGAAGATGAGGAACTTGCATAAGTGTTTGCAACTAAAGAAGAGGGTCATGTGTCTTTGCATCCTTTTTTGCTTTAGAAGCATTGACAAGGCCTTCATATTGTTGATGATGATCAAATAACATATCACAGGTATCTGTTTTGAGATTCTTTGCCAAACGAACATTTTTAACATATTTGTACCACTCTGGCTGTGAACAATTTAGAAACTTAGTATTGATTGTCACATTGAAGGGTTTGACTTTGTTTCTGTCCATATCATTGATGAGTTATGAGAAGTAATTATACACTGATGAAAGAGATTCTCTTGTTTCAGTAGTGAATTTATCAAACTCGTTAACAAACCGTGATTCCCTTTCAGTTTCACTCAATTCAGTACCCTGCATCAGTCTTTTGACTCTATGCCACATATATCTTGCATTTTCGCATGCATCCACAGAATTGTAAATATCTTTTGGTATGGAGATAAGAATCAAATTCATTGCTTCTATGTCTGCCTCATATCGTTTCAAATCATCACTCATAAGATCATCCTCGTTTTGAGACCTTCCAGCTGCACTATCAATAGCTGGTATTTATTTCATATGATAAGGACCTTTTCAATCGAATGTTGAAGAAACTTTCTTGTCTCCCTTTTTCGGTCAATGTATATCAGAAATCGGCTTGACCATGGTACATAACTTCCTCTTTCAAGCATAGGAGGACGAGTCTTAGACCCAACATCTGCAAGCGACTGCTGATGTGTACTTGTACTCATCATTATGTGAAACAATAAATGGATCTTTTTAGACGAAAAAGAGTTCTATTGTGGAATTAACAAATTAATAGCATTTAAAGACAACAGTGGTTAACGTCAACTATAGCCTAATCAAATTTGGTTCTTTGTCTTGATCGAAATTCTAACCGAAATTACTCTTCACTAAAATTCAAATCCAACGGTTATTGAAATCCAATCGTAAATGCCCTTAACCGATATTCAAATGTCCATCGAAATTGAAATCCCAATGTAATTGAAATTCTATTTCCACTATCTTGAGTACCGAAAATGAAGTTATACTTCACCAAAAAATCAAAGTACCACAATACTCCAATTTCAATTCACAACAATTATTGTATCAAAAATCCTAATTTCGATGAAAACGGTCACGTAACCAAAATTGACAATTTTGATGAATACGGCTATAATATTAAAATTACCAATTTCAATGAAAAGCAATTATTTTACCGAAAATGCCTCAAATTCGACCAAAAATGGTTATTTCACTGAAAATCACCCAAGTGCACCCGATATCAGATAAAACAGTTCTCAGTCAAATCTTTCTCGGCCAAAGCAGTTATCGGACAAAGATCAGTTCTCGGTCAATACTATTTTTGGACAATTCTTTCTCGGTTAACACTAATCTCGACCATGAAACACTTCTCGGCTAATCCATATACAATTTTCGATCAAACACTTAATCACACTTCTTTTTCAACCGAAATTACACACTTCCTTATTAATTTCTATGAATATGGTTAGATATGAAAATGATGTAAAATCTATGAAAAACGTTTACTTAATTGATTTTAACACTTATCAATCGAAAATGATATGTATACGATAGAACCATAAAACAATATCAATATCGATCAAACTTACACAAATGTTTACCGAAAATAGTGTGATTATCAAGAAATGTCAACTGAAAATGATACAAAATACGATAAAACCATAAATTTGATCAAATGCGATTGAATGTATACATTTTATCTCTTAACCGAAAATGTGTGAAGTCTAATATACACAATTTTGATGTAACCAAAATTATGTAACACTACAACTCTATCAATTTTGATGAAACCGAAATTAACAAACTCGAACACATACAATCTTGATAGAACAGAAATTGTACAAACTCGGACACTAAAAATTTTGATATAACCAAAATTGTATACAACTCGACAAATAAACATGATACAACTCGAAATCAACAGAAAATAATCTCAAAATGAATCTTGGTCACGTCGTCTAGCAAAGTCGAACATGTCATCTCGTATATGAACCGAAATCTCACGAATAGATCACTCTTAGATCTCTATGGGCATATGATACCACTTGTTAGGTCGGAATAAGTATCGAATCACACTTGGTGCGGTTTAGGAATGTAGAGAATAAGAGAGGAAGCAAGACTTTTATCAATTTCGAAGTTTTATAAAAAGAGAAAAATGATAAGGGAGAGGAGAATTACAATGTGTCAAGCTTACCTACCTTAACACATGAAGGAGGTATCTATAGAGTTCGTGAACTCTATCATATTCCTCTATCCTATTTCTATAAGTATGTTTAGGGAGCTATTTTCTTATTAAAGCTCACTAATCCTTATTACATTTCTATTAAACATAAAAATAAACTAAAATAAAGTACAAAATAAATAAATCACTAAGTATAAAATAATTGACACTTTTTATTCCTAACATGACGAAACAGACAGACGGTCCCATATATATTAGGGACTGTCCGTGAAAATTAAGAGGCCGGCCGTTGTACTCAAAAACACGTTGTTTGTACAAAGTCATTTAGTGACTTAATGGAGAGACGTAAGACTTAAAAAACTTGTTACCGCACATAAAACACGTGTTTTAGACGTTATTTCTACTCTTAGTACTTAGAGAAACATTTATGAAAATGCTTTTTGACAACGTTAGGAGTTATTTCAAACTCTCCTTTTAAAACTGTGTTTTTATGTATTTTGTGCATAAGACATATATCGACACCTACATGCTCTTTTAAGATGACTTTCCTTTAAGCTAGTATACAAGGTATATTTAATCAACAAACTACTTCAAATCAAGCAACGAAACAGTTTTCATATTTTATCACCATTCATAGGTAATTTATACATGGATCGTACTCTATTTTAAAAACCATTTGTTTTGAAAATCATAATGACGTGGCTCTGAGACCAATTATGGAATACGTAGAGAGGGGGTGAATACGTTTCTGTTTAAAAACTTTAGATCTTTCGTTTTAAATCACCAATCAAGTTAAATGCAATATGAGAGTCGATAATAGATAACTAGAGCATATCATAACAATACAAGCATAACCACAATATTAACTTCAAAGTACTAAATAATCATGATTAACACAATATACGCAACGATCCACACAATCATGAATACAATGCGAATATAAAAGTAAAGTGATAAATGTAAATAAATATGTAAAGCGAAAGGTAAAAGAGAATGCAAACCGGACATGATGATTTATAGTGGTTCGGTCACAAAGCTCCTCCTAGCCCTACTCGACTCCCCGAGTACCCAACTCGAGAGTTACTTCACTAGTCAACAAGCTCCCTTTATGGCGGAGAAAACTTTACATCGTTGCTTACATTATTTTCCGACACTAATCTAAATGTCGAGTCCTTTTTCGTGTACAACCAAACTCGTTATGTTTTGTGGCCCAACATAACAAACCTTGTATGACCCGATCTACTACATGATAATCAAGTAATCAAGGGAGGTTACTTTCATATAGAGACATCCTATACATCACCACATACCCTTTGTTACTAGTAGAACTAATCTAGAATGCAACTATGAATCAAGCCTAATGCTAGAAACATGATTGAAAATCAAGAACACAAAACCCCCTAATTTCTTGATTTGAGCCGTAGGTTTTTCTCATTAAGAGGAGGGGGAAAATATCTTGGGTATTTATAGACTTGAAGATATTTGGATAAAAGTGTGAACCACCCAATGGGTAATAGGGTAATTTTTGGTAAATTGTTAAGCTAGCGAATGGATAAAAGGATGCATTGGATAATAGCATGCACCTAAATTCAAAATTTGAATTTATTAGTTTCCTTCCATTTTTTAGAAGCTTCTAGAAGCCTTGATGGGCCTCAATGGGCCGACCACTATTGGGCCCCCAATTGGCTTGTCTATTTGCTTGGCCTGATCCAATTAACGAAGTCCATATGTGTAAGAATACCAGGACGTTGAGAGAAGTTGAGGAATACGAGCAACTTGCTTTGATGAATGTATGCTTTTTAATGGTTGATAAGGATGATGAGATCTATGTGCGTTGAATCATACTTATACTTAAGATGTCGAGAGGAGTTGATGAATGTTTGTGTTGATGATTTATGTATACGAGTAACTTGCGTACTTTATGTAATGTTTTACAAGTTAGATGTTTGTCATCACCAAAACACAAAGAGACTGTATAGAATAAACATCATAATATTTACACTAACAAATTATATAAATATTACACAGAAATGCTGTCTAAAATAATGATTTTGAAATGATTAAGACGAGTAACATGTTGTATTCTAAATTATACAAAACACAATCCATGCTTCCTTGTACATGTTTTTGGTACACTTGTTTTATCAAATATTGTACCCTTAAAATTAAGTATTTGTCATCCAAGTACGAGATCACTTGTATTTTTTTACTCTAAGACAATCTTCGGTGAATTGAATTTTGCAGATGGTTTGGGGGGTTGAGGAGTTTGTGGGGCCCAAGGTAATAATAATCATAGGGTCAGACCCAAGATCAATTATTACAGATTCTTTATGGGAGGACTTAAATCGAGTATGGTTGGTCAAACCTTCAACCCGAGGCATCGATGGAGTGAAACATGTCAACTTGACAATGTTGTTTTGGAAAATATTGCCTTGATCTTGGCATTATAATTCAGGATTATAGTGCCTTGGGATCCATTTGAAGTAAGGGTTGCACGTGTGGCAATTATCACTAGTTGATTACCTTTTGATTGCATCATTTCTAGTAGATTGATATTTGCTTAATTGTATACTAATTTACCCGGGATTTTGCCTAATAAAAGCCAAATAAATGCCAAAAGAATAGAAAATGTGTGCTTTTGTGTCCAATTGTGCAGGAAAGGATTGAAAAGACAAAAAGAAGCAAAAACGATCAAAAACCAACAAGAAACAGGAAAAAGACAAAGAGTCAAGAGCAAGACAAAGAATTCAGCTAGAGATCACAGCCGGATCAGCCCGACACAGTCAAACTCAGTCAAAGAAAGAAATAAAAGAAGTCAAAGACCCAAAAGTGAAGTCAAGGGGCCATTATTGTCAAATCTTCAAAGATTCAAGGGCTAATTGGGAGATAGAAAGATCAAGGACTTAATTTGCCAAGTGTTGAAAGTGTCTTTATTAAGAAGGAAAAGAAGAAACAAAGTCACAAGGACCTGAATTGCACATCATCAAAACTTCTTTTAACTCACATTAGCGGGAACAAACTAAGAACCGAATGCGCCATTAGTCAAACCGCTGTGTGATTAGGACACACTAAAAATGGGGGGGGGGGGGCGGTATAAGACGGGGACCAATTGTGTCAACTTTCCAAACTTTTGAACAAACTCCCACACCCCCGCGGGGTTTGTCGCACCCTATAGGGGGCCAGGAACTAGGCGGCGGAC
This sequence comes from Tanacetum coccineum, assembly GCA_026074375.1. NCBI lineage: Eukaryota > Viridiplantae > Streptophyta > Magnoliopsida > Asterales > Asteraceae > Tanacetum > Tanacetum coccineum. The sequence continues at coordinate 7,667 of BQNB010003626.1, forward strand.
GCGGGGGGGGGGGGTGTGATTTTCGTGGTTTCGCGGTTGGTGATTGCGGGGTTAGGATCGTAGTTGATATTTATGTTATGATGGGTAGGCTAGATATTTGATGCGGGGGTATGATCCCGCTCCGGCCCAAAATTTCACAAACACCCAGCACCAACAATCACCCTTCCCCGCTGTCCTTTATAAGCATTTTAAACCTGCATGGCATGGGGGTGGGATGAGTAGGGGGGGGGTGCGAACGGTGTGATCGGCAGATTTGGTCCCTGCTGTCCGACAATCCATATCATGTGGCAATCTAAGACAAACCATCCACGTGGTAATCCAATGATTAGATTAGACACCTCACTAATCCAATCCAAGGCCAAAAAACAAGCTACATGAATGATCCACGCCTGTGATTAACTAGAAGATCACGAAATCTCTCTCATCTCCCTTTTCTACTCTCTATAAAATAGGAGCACAGGGATCACTCCTTAGGAGTTAGTTTTTAGTTTTTAGTTTTTAATGTTTTTTTTTTTACCTTTTAAGCAATTTTTTTAAGCATTTTTTTAAAATTCAGTTTAAAGCTCTTGTATCTTTCTTTCTTTCAACTTGTACTTTACGAATTTGAGTAATATACTTCAGCTTTCAAGTTTCCTAGTGTTTTGATTTCCATTTTAAGCTGTTTTCATTCTTAAGCTCTCAATAACACTTTAGAGCTTATACTATTCATAAGCTTAAAATATCAGTCCAATTTTGCTCTTATACAGGTCATTACTCCTTTTAGTTCACTGTAAAGCAAAGCACGATCACTTGAGGAATTTGTGTTTTAATTTTGGAGCCTATGAAGAAATAAGCTGAAAATTAGCTTATTGAGACTTAATGCTTTTTGGTTTGAGCTTTGGAAGCCAATCGTTTAATAATCTGAGGTCAACTCACTCTACAAGAGTGACCTCTTGTGCTGAGACTCCATATACTCAGGTTACCTTTTTGAATTTCAATTTAGCAAATTTATAGCTTATGTCAAATTGCTTATTTCTTTCAAATCCTCAATGTAACATGGTAGGGGGGGGGGGGGGTGGGAGCTTAAATAGTTTGTAGATGTTTAGTTTTTAAGCTGTTTTTAGTTATAATCAGTTTAGCTTTAATTCCTTAAATTTTTACCAAAGTTATTAGTAAAGCTAGTAGAGTAACTAGCTAAATTCTCTACATAAGCTAGAACTTTTAGAATTTAAATAGCTTAAGTAGGCTAGTATAAGAATGAGTAGCTAAAAAGTTTTAGCTGTTTTAGTCTTTAAATAGTTTTTAATCTCAATAAGTTTTGACAGCTTTACCTAAGGGAGTGTTTGGTTAAGGCTTTATTTGACTCTTAAAGTCAAAATCACCTTGTTAAACCTTATCATTTAGTTGTGTTAGATTAGTTTAGCAAGTGTTAAGCAGGATTGAAAGGTTAGAATATAGTTTTACAAAGTTTAGAGTTAAAAATTTAGTTCTAGCACCAGGGCAGGAATAATCTCAATGTTGCTGTAGGTTATTAGTGTTTTTAAAGAATTGTATGGTTAAAAATTGGGTAATGTAGGTTCAACAACAAGAAGCTAGAAAGTAGAAGAGAATTCAACTTGCATTTAAAAGTTCTTAGCACACTGCACCAGCAACAACAAGCCAATGCTATTGTCTGTGCAAAACAGTTTCAAAGCCTATAAACTTGCACTTTTTAGTTTTAATTTCTCTGTTAATCTTGTAAAAGCTAGGCCAAAGTTTGTTTAGACATCTTTAGTTTACATCCTGAGCTACACATAGCTTCTTTTGTCCTTTCATTTCATCAAGTAATAAGCCTTTTATAAGCAAAAAGCTAAATAAGCTTTTAAAGTTTATGTTTCTGTGACAGTTTCAATTTGCTTATTTCCTAGCTTATGTAGTGGATAAAAATACAAAGTGCTTTTGTTAAAGTTGTTTAGAGTAAGCTAATAAGCAACTTTGTAGTTTTAAGTTTTTGCTGAAAACCACTTTTTCAATAAGCTAAATAAGCTACAATCGCGAGGTCTAATTAGTACTTTTTCCATAGTTTGGGGTTATCCGTTTTCTCTTTAGTGTAAATTGTCCTTATTTCGCCCGCCTACCCTATTGTTTCTCTTATTGCAATTTCTACCCTGTCTTTCTTATTAAATAAAATAGATTTAATATTTTAGTTTTTAGTAAATAAAATTAGGGTTTAGTTTTAATTGGGCAAATTAGGGTTCAATTAGGTCATTAAAATTGGGGCTTTTAGTTCTATAATTTTTCTGCACCATTTTAGTACCTTAAAATCATTTTTCTATATTTTTCCAATTAAATTTGTATTTTCTAGAAATTTAAATAGAATTTAGATAATTCATTTTTCTTAGAAAAATCATAAAAAATAGAAAAATAGTTGAAAAATTAAAATTCTTTTTGCATTAATTTTCATTTTAAATCTAGTATTTTTGAAAAATAAAAGAAAAATTTTAGTGTTAATTTTTAGAAAAAGTTTATTTTTGATAAATCATTAAATCTTAGAAAAATCATATAAAATTCAAAAATACATAAAAAATTCTAATTCTTTTTCCTAAAATTTTCATTTCAAATTTCTGATTTTTAGGTATTAAATTTGTTAAAAGTTGTGTTTTAGTTTTTAAATTTTCCAAAAAAAAATATTTTGTTAGCTCGCTTTTATGTACAATTTGTGCATTTAAAATTTCGTGCATTTCATTGTTTTTCCAAATTCATGTTATTAACATTTGAGTGTTAATCAACAAATTAAATATCCTTTACTATTCAAAACCCGAATCCGAATCATTCCTAAATTCTCAATTTCACGTTTTTCGTGGACACGACCCGAGGAACAGTACTTCCCGATAAAAAATATACGAATTTGTGTTTTTTTTTTGTGGGAGTTTTTTGACCTTATATTTCTCTGGTTGAGAAGTATTTTGGAAAGTGAATTCTTACGAGAGTAACTCTTTTACTAAATTAATTTTGATTTCTGACTACAAACCAAATTTTGGCGCGTTGCCGGGAAGTCCGTGAACGATTTATTGAAGAGTATTCGTCGAAGTAGAGTTTTTGAAGATCCTTCCTTTTGGAAGTTATTTTTGCTTATCTTTTTGTAAAAATATAAAAAGTTCATTAATACGATTCCTATCGAATTGAAGTAAAAAAGATAATAAACATTTGGATACTACTATCCATCCTTAAGACCCATTCCAATTAACAACAAAACAAATCGTACGTACTTGCGAGGTACGACGGACCTTGAGTATACAAACTATAAGGTGAGTTTAAGGGAAAGTGATAGCTATTCTCTAAGCAGTCATTGCGGCTCGCTAAGCTTTTCCGCTCACTTGTGCGTATTCTTAGAGACTTATCGTGAAGCTTGTAATAATCGATTACCAAAAATATTTTTGTTTTCATTCCTAATAAATACTTAAAAAATTTAATTCCCCCCAAAAATAATCTTCTCAATCTCAAATTCTTTTATGTATTATTCGAAAAAGCTAAAAATATTCTTCTTATTCCTCTTATTTGTTTAATTCTCATTTTCCTTATCCTCTATAACGTTTAATTCTTATGGCGCTTAATCGTTCAAAATCCCGTTATTCAATCAAAGAGTGTTCAACTTGCGGAAGTTGGTACACTAAAGAGTGTTGTTCGATAGGAAATCTTAAAGACCAAATCATTGTTCCTGTGTCCGACTCTTTTCAGCATTGTGCGGTTTGTGGAACCCCAGTCGATGGTCCGTATTGTCATGGATGTACTCTTATACGTACGAAATTTGAAAAAGATTTGTTTGCATATTGTGTTGATAATGGAGTTTTCCAAAATTTTCAAGATACTCCCGAGTTTATCCGAACCGTCAATACCAAACGTTGTTTAATGCTCCCTCGAGACACCAAGCGTTGTTGATCAAGACCCCGGTGTGTATATTTCACAAGATCCGCCCACAACTCGATCATAATTGTTGCAAGATGCGGTGATTCATTAAATGGGATTTTTTGTCAAAAATGCATTTGTGAATTTTGTGGAAAAGGTGCTCATTTCGGTTACAACTGTCCACCAAAAGATCCGATCATTTCTGAGCCGGAACCGTTCTATAATCAAAATTCTGATTGTTTCTCACATGATTCACAAATTCTTCCACAACAATATTTTTGTTGTGAAAGCTGTGGAGGTCCTCATGAGACTTACCAATGTCAGCCGATGAACCAAGAGTATTTTTATTCTTCCGGTTTCGACCAATATCAACCTCCACAGTTTTCCGATGTTTATCATACTCCTCCATTATTCAATATGGAAGTGCTTACATGCGTCGAAGCGGATCTGTATAGAATCTATGCAAAGCTTCTTGATGAATTATGATCACATTACCTCTAATGAAAAGATGCATCAAGTTAATTGCTTGGAGGGAAGAGAAATTTTTGAAAAAACAACAAGTTTTGGAAAGGAGTCAATTTCCAACCTGAGTATTTGCAGCAATTGTTTGCAAAGTCGTCTTGAGACATTTACAAATTCTTAATGCATTTTTCAACCACTTAAGCAAGAAATTTCTAACCAAATCCAGGAAGATCAAAGAAAGAAAATAGAGGATATGAGTATCGAGGAAATGATACATGAACAACAATTGGTCGATAGAGAGATTAAGGAAATAATAAATGATTTGGGTTATAAAAGATTTCGAGGAAGAGAATTGATGAAGAATAGAGAGAAATTTGAAATCAGAATTCAAAAACTTAAGCAAGATTTTAATAATGGGGAAGTGAAGTTCGAAAAAATGAGAAAGCCTTACGAAGATGGAAAAGTATTCTTCTGGCCTGTCGTTACATCTTTCTGTTACTTTTAAGTAACGATGATGACGATAATTTGGGATTTTATGCAGTTCATCCAAATACGATACACACTCCCGTTTCGAAAAACGTAGAGCCTAAGGATTCACTCATAATGGGAGACGAGCATATCAACACTACTCCGGAAATGGAGACGATTAGTGTTGAGACCCTTGTTTCAAACCCAAGTGAGTCCGATGACTTTAGTTTGGGGGAGTGTAATTTGTTTGACATCGATGAATCCTATTACAGAATCCACGAGTTAGACTTTCTCATCTTGCTCCACTTTCTCCAGAAAGCGTTTGACGTTTGGTGTCGATGACGATGAACCGACGACGCGGACGATTATGAGACGATTTTTTTATGATTTTGTTAATATTGATGGAGACGGAGGAGAGATTGATCATTCGACATTTCTAAGATCGTTGACATTTCTCTTCGGGAGAAAATTCGTCAGAGTTATCTTTTAATTGAAAAGATTAACACTTTTAATCTCTCTCCTCCTATTCCGATTTCTCCTATAATTTGCCCCTCCTCTACTATCCCCGTTGTGGATATTGATTTGTCTTTAGAGGAGGCGGATTTGCTTAGTTTTTCGGATAACTCGATAACACGGGGCACGAGAAGTGACCGTGATTCCAGGTTGGAGGACACTACGTCCATTGATGATTTAGCCCCTTGATGACTCGATTATTTTTCCGAGTTACATCATTTACTTTGATGATGATCCCAGTGATGGCAGAAGTTAATGGTTTTTGATGAAATTAACACAAGTGAACTTTCTTACCCGGGTATAGGTGAAAATGTTGTTTCAGATGAAGAGGAAGATACCTTCACATTTACTACCCGATCATTTTTACCATTTGTCACCTATCCTGAGGTTTTACCCGTATCTTACTCCACGGGGAGTGAAGATAAAGTTTTTAATCCGGGTATTTTTGATAATGATGCTTTTAAGGACAAGAGTTCAAAAGAGTTAGCTCCATCTAAAGCTCTTTTGACTCTTGATGTTTTTGACCCTCTCCACCCACCCTTAATGGACTTTAATGTTACTAAAGCATTTTTTGGGTTCAAATCTTTAATCTTGAAAATCTTTTCTAAAAAGTTTTATGAACCCGGAATCAAAAATGCTTTGGTATATCTTTCATCCTTAGTTTGGGGAGGTTGTCACCTCTTAGATTTTCTTCACCATTGCTATTATCCACCATGAAAACCTAGTTTGGGGAAAGAGTCAAGCGAAGGGGACTCTATAATAAACAAGCGCTTCGTGGGAGGCACCCCATGCTTATCCTTTTATTTTCTTTTCATTTTCTATTTTCTTTGCTTCCCCAAGGACAAATTAATTCGGGGGCGAGTATAGCTTGTACTCGGTAAACAAAACAGAAGCCTTTTAAGCAAATGACTTTGAGCAAACAATGTCATCGAAGAGAGGACGCTGCTTCTTTTTCGTCTCATAGTTGATTTGTTGTGATTTTTTTCTAGTTTCCGGATTTTGAACTTCATGTGATCAATGTATTGTGGAAGCCAAAGCAATTCCTACAATTCCATCAATAGTTCCAATCTTCTCTTCAAACATGTGAAAACTCTTATCTCAAAACCTGTCCTTTATCAAACTAACATCTATTCATTTGCAAGACATTGAATTTTTGTTAAAGATTCCTTTTGACCCTTATTTTTAAACTTTGAGGACAAAGTTTCATTTTAGTTTGGGGAAGGATATCTTCGATATTGACTTGCACTTCACGCAACCTTGTTTGAATCTTTTTGAATTACCTTTTTGTGAAAAAGTGAGAAATTTTAAATTTTTGCTTACAAGAAAAGCTCAAAAGAAGCTTAGTTTGGAAAAAAACACCTCTTTTTGGTAGTCCGTTGGTGAGAAATAGGAGTTAATTTTGATTTGACCGGGTGAAAAATGCCCTAGCTAGTTCTTTAACCTACCTTTTGTAGGGCCACTTTCACAAAATCCTATGCCTTTGGGGATTTTAAAATTGAAGAACAAGAAATGATGTAGTACATATAAGTGTATTTGTTTAAGCAAGTTTTATTTGAAAACCTAAACTTATATGAAGATATGTGTCTTTTTACTCCCATAAGCTCTTAACACACTTAATCATACGTGCTCTTTTTAATTTAGCTAAGTCAACCAATGTCTTTAGAAAAAGTCTTACTAATATGTAAGTAAGATTTTTGGTTTCAAATTTATAAGTTGCTTTCCTAAAATGAAATTTTTCCATTCATCAAAAAGATAATTATAAAAAGAATGCCAATGAAGCATTTCTAATGCAAAAGCATTATTTTTCGTGCCAATGAAGCATTCGAAAAAAATAGAATAACAAAAGCTATATGTAGTTTTTAATCGTTGGCGTATCCATGTTGAGAGAAAGACTCGGATGGGGTCGCAACTAAGGATTAAAACTATGTACGTAGGATCAAGGTTCGTAGGCATTCATCACTAGGGAGCGAGGCCTAGGTGATGATTGCAACTAAGGGACTTTGGATTCTAGGCTTTGTAGGAAAAGGTGTTGTCGCGATAACCCACAAACGTTAGCAGCGGAGTGGGGGTTCGAACTAAGAACACCGGTTGTTGTTGCGATATCCTATTTGGGAGAAAGGCCTAAGTAGGGGTTCGAACTAAGAACAACATTCCTATTGCAAAAAAAAAAAAAAAAAAAAAAATAATAATAATAATAATTATAGTACATGGAAAATAAAAAGAATGGTTAAAAATTTCATTTTCTCAAATCAATTTATAAGTTTTGTTTCCGAATCTCTTTTAGCTTTGAGTCGAGATTTATCTATGTTATTAACATTTGAGCCAATAAGCCTCATTTGTAAGCGTTAGATGATTTTCAACTATGAAGATAAATTGATTCTATGGGTTGAGTTAAAAAGAGTGCACACATCTTAATCATTATTATTCGGGAGTGAAAGTTCAAAGTTGTAAGTATAAGAGCTTAATCATTTGGATTTATATTGACAATGATCTTGTTTATCAGCTTTGTTTAGTCTAGTGAAAAGTCAAGGATGACGAATTTTCCTCTTTTGTGCTCTATTAATCGGGAGTAGCCTATTTCGATGAGCCTAAAAGTTGCAAACTTGCAATGATTGCCATTAACGTGTTTCCAAGAAATGAAATGATGAGAAAAGTAAAAGTGATGTTTAAAAAGGTGATTCATAAAAGGTTCTAAACAAGGGCATTTTGGAAACTTCTTAGTTTACAAAGTGTACACTTCATAACATTGCGTGAGGACACGGCAATCCTTTAGTTTGGGGAATTTTGATATTTGCTTAATTGTATACTAATTTACCCTGGATTTTGCCTAATAAAAGCCAAATAAATGCCAAAAGAATAGAAAATGTGTGCTTTTGTGTCCAAATGTGCAGGAAAGGATTGAAAAGACAAAAAGAAGCAAAAAACGATCAAAAACCAACAAGAAACGGGAAAAAGACAAAGAGTCAAGAGCAAGACAAAGAATCCAGCCAGAGATCACAGCCGGATCAGCCCGACACAGTCAAACTCAGTCAAAGAAAGAAATAAAAGAAGTCAAAGACCCAAAAGTGAAGTCAAGGGGCCATTATTGTCAAATCTTCAAAGATTCAAGGGCTAATTGGGAGATAGAAAGATCAAGGACTTAATTTGCCAAGTGTTGAAAGTGTCTTTATTAAGAAGGAAAAGAAGAAACAAAGTCACAAGGACTGGAATTGCACATCATCAAACTTCTTTTAACTCTACATTAGGCGGGACAACTACAAGGACCAATGCTGCCATTATCAAACCCTGTTTTACACTAGAAATGGGCGGGATATAAGACGGGGACCAATTGTGTCAACTTTCTAAACTTTTAAACTACACCCGCGTTTGTCGCAGCCCTATAACAAACTACAACCGTTTTTCCCGCCCAAAAGTTACACAAACCCAGCACCAAAATCACCCTTCCCCGCTCCTTTATAAGCATTTAAACCTGCTCATACACCCTCTCCAATCAAAATCATCCACGTGTAATCCAATGATTGGATTAGACACCTCACTAATCCAATCCAACGGCCAAAAAAACAAGCTAAGAATGATCCACGGCTGTGATTAACTAGAAGATTCACGAATCTCTCTCCTCTTCTTTTCTACTCTCTATAAATAGGAGCTCAGGGATCACTCTTAGGAGTTAGTTTTTAGTTTTTAGTTTTTAATGTTTTTTTTTACCTTTTAAGCAATTTTTTTTAAGCATTTTTTTAAAATTCAGTTTAAAGCTCTTGTACCTTTCTTTCTTTCAACTTGTACCTTACGAATTTGAGTAATATACTTCAGCTTTCAAGTTTCCTAGTGTTTTGATTTCCATTTTAAGCTGTTTTCATGTATTAAGCTCTCAATAAGCACTTTAGAGCTTATTACTATTCATAAGCTTAAATTCAGTCAATTTTGCTCTTAAACAAGTCATTTACTCTTTTAGTTCACTTGTAAAGCAAAGCATGATCACTTGAGGAATTTGTGTTTAATTTTGGAAGCCTATGAAGAAATAAGCTGAAATTAGCTTATTGAGCTTAATGCTTTTTGGTTTAGAGGCTTTGGAAGCCAATAGGTTAATAATCTGAGGTCACTCACTCTACAAGAGTGACCTCTTGTGCTGAGACTCCATATACTCAGGTTACCTTTTTGAATTTCAATTTAGCAAATTTATAGCTTATGTCAAATTGCTTATTGCTTTCAAATTCTCATGTAGTCATGTTTCATTTAGCTTAAATAGTTTGTAGATGTTTAGTTTTTAAGTTGTTTTTATTCATAATTAGTTTTAGCTTTAATTCCTTAAAATTTTACCAAAGGTAGTAGTAAAGCTAGTAGAGTAACTAGCTAAATTCTCTACATAAGCTAGAACTTTTAGAATTTAAATAGCTTAAGTAGGCTAGTATAAGAATGAGTAGCTAAAAAGTTTTAGCTGTTTTAGTCTTTAAAAAGTTTTAAGCTCATTTAGTTTTGACAGCTAGTCTATAAAGGAGTGTTTGGATTATGCTTTATTTGACTCTTAAAGTCAAAATCACCTTGTTAAACCTTATCATTTAGTTGTGTTAGATTAGTTTAGCAAGTGTTAAGCAGGATTGAAAGGTTAGAATATAGTTTTACAAAGTTTAGAGTTAAAAATTTAGTTCTAGCACCAGGGCAGGAATAATCTCAATGTTGCTGTAGGTTATTAGTGTTTTTAAAGAATTGTATGGTTAAAACTTGGTTAATGTAGGTTCAACAACAAGAAGCTAGAAAGTAGAAGAGAATTCAACTTGCATTTAAAAGTTCTTTGCACACTGCACCAGCAACAACAAGCCAATGCTATTGTCTGTGCAAAACAGTTTCAAAGCCTATAAACTTGCACTTTTTAGTTTTAATTTCTCTGTTAATCTTGTAAAAGCTAGGCCAAAGTTTGTTTAGACATCTTTAGTTTACATCCTGAGCTACACATAGCTTCTTTTGTCCTTTCATTTCATCAAGTAATAAGCCTTTTATAAGCAAAAAGCTAAATAAGCTTTTAAAGTTCATGTTTCTGTGACAGTTTCAATTTGCTTATTTCCTAGCTTATGTAGTGGATAAAAATACAAAGTGCTTTTGTTAATGTTGTTAAGTATAAGCTCCTTAGCAACTTTGTAGTTTTAAGTTTTTTCTGAAAAGCACTTTTTCAATAAGCTAAATAAGCTACAATCGCGAGGTCTAATTAGTACTTTTTCCATAGTTTGGGGTTATCCGTTTTCTCTTTAGTGTAAATTGTCCTTATTTCGCCCGCCTACCCTGCACTTTCACTTATTGCAATTCCTACCCTGTCTTTCTTATTAAATAAAATAGATTTAATATTTTAGTTTTTAGTTTAAATAAAATTAGGGTTTAGTTTTAATTGGGCAAATTAGGGTTCAATTAGGTCATTAAAATTGGGGCTTTTAGTTCTATAATTTTTCTGCACCATTTTAGTACCTTAAAATCATTTTTCTATATTTTTCTCATTAAAATTGTATTTTCTAGGAATTAAAATAGAATTTAGATAATTACTTTTTCTTAGATAAATCATAAAAAATAGAAAAATAGTTGAAAAATTAAAATTCTTTTTGCATTAATTTTCATTTTAAATCTAGTATTTTTGAAAAATAAAAGAAAAATTTTAGTATTAATTTTTAGAAAAAGTTTATTTTTGATAAATCATTAAATCTTAGAAAAATCATAAAAAATTCAAAAATACATAAAAAATTCTAATTCTTTTTCCTAAAATTTTCATTTTAAATTTGTGATTTTTAGGTATTAAATTTGTTAAAAGTTGTGCTTTAGTTTTTAAATTTCAGTTTTAGCTCGCGTTTAATTCGATTTGTGCATTTAATTTTCGTGCTAGTTAATTGTTTTTCAATTCTTGCTATTACATTTGTAGTGTAATCAACAAATCAAATATCCTTTACTATTCTAAACTCGAATCCGAATCATTCTTAAATTCTCAATTCACGATTTCGTTGGGACACGACCCGAGTTGTACAATACTTCCCGGATAAAAATATACGAATTGTGTTTTCTTTTGTGAGATTTTTACCTTATATTTCTCTTGGTTGAGAAGTATTTTGGAAAGAATTCTTACGAGATTAATACTATAAGTATATAAATTTGACTACACACCAATCATTCATGGAATTAGGGTTTAGAGGCATATGATAACGGTTTAAAGCCCGTTTTAATATACCGCAACCAAATTTTGGCGCCGTTGCCGGGGAAGTCGTGAACGATTGTTGAAGAGTATTCGTCGAAGTAGAGTTTTGAAGATCCTTCCATTGGAAGTTATTTTGCTATTTTTTTCTATAAAAATATAAAAAGTTCATTAATTCGATTCCTATCGAATTAGAAAAAAAAATATATAATAAACATTTGGATACTAGCTATCCATCTTAAACCATTCCAATTAACAACAAAACAAATCGTGAAGTACTTGCGAGGTACGACGGACCTTTAAGTTTACAAACTATAAGGTGAGTTTAAGGGAAAGTGATAGCTATTCTCTAAGTAGTCATTGCGGCTCGCTAAGCTTTTCCGCTCACTTGTGCGTACTCTTAGAGACTTATCGTGAAGCTTGTAATAATCGATTACCCAAAAATATTTTTGTTCTTAATAAAAACTAAAAAATTTAATTCTCCCCAAAAATAATCTTCTTAATCTCAAATTCTTCTTTTCTATTTTCACTAGTGCATGCGCACTCGTTCTTGTATTCCTTCATGTTGTTTAATTCTAATCTTATCTTTTATCTCGATAAGTTTATTCTCTATGGAGCTTAATCGTTCAAAATCCCGTTATTCAATCAAGAGTGTTCAAACTTGTGGAAGTTGGAACTCTAAAGAGTGTGGTTCGATAGGGAAATCTTAAAGACCAAATTCATTGTTCCCGTGTTCTGGTCTCTTCTGTGTATTGTGCGGTTTGTGGAACCCCAGTCGATGGTCCGTATTGTCATGGATGTACTCTTATACGTACGAAATTTGAAAAAGATTTGTTTACATATTGTGTTGATAATGGAGTTTTCCAAAATTTTCAAGATACTCCCGAGTCATCCAATGACAATACCAACGTTGTTAATGCTCCTCGAGAGCCAAGCGTTGTTGATTCAGACACGGTGTGTATATTTCACAAGATCCTCCACAAATCGATCATAATTGTTGTTATGAGTGCGGTGATTCATTAAATGGGATTTTTTGTCAAAAATGCATTTGTGAATTTTGTGGAAAAGGTGCTCATTTCGGTTACAATTGTCCACCAAAAGATCCGATCATTTCTGAGCCGGAACCGTGCTATAATCAAAATTCTGATTGTTTCCCACATGATTCACAAATTCTTCCACAACAATATTTTTGTTGTGAAAACTGTGGGTTTCATGGACTTACCAAATGTCAGCCGATTGATCCCAAGAGTATTTTTATTCTCATTCTTCCGGTTTCGACCAATTTCAACCCCCACAGTTTTCCGATGTTTATCAGACTCCTCCAGTAGCAAGTATGGAAATGCTACATGCTCAAGCGGACCTTATAGAATCTATGCAAAGCTTCTTGATGAAGTATGATCACATTCCTCATAATGAGAAGAGCATCAAGTTATTGCTTGCGGAGGAGAAATTTTTGAAGATCAAGCAAGTTGTGGAAGAGGAGCAAACTCAACCTGAGTATTTGCAAGAATTGTTGCAAAGTCTTCTTAATGATTTACAAATTCTTAATGAAATTCAACCACTTAAGCAAGAAATTCCTAACCAAATCCAGAAAGATCAAAGAAAGAAAATAGAGGATATGAGTATCGAGGAAATGATACATGAACAACAATTGGTCGATAGAGAGATTAAGGAAATAATAAATGATTTGGGTTATAAAAGATTTCGAGGAGAGGAGATTGATGAAGAATATGAGAGAGATTGTGAGATTAGAATTCAAAAACTTAAGCAAGATTTTAATATATGGGGAAGTGAAGTTCGAAAAAAGGAGAAAGCTTACGAAGATGAAAAGTATGCTGCTGCCTGTCGTTACATGCTTTCTGTTACTTGTGATGACGATGATGACGATAATTTGGGATTTTATGCTGTTCATCCGAATACGATTCACATTCCCGTTTCGCAAAACGTAGAGCCTAAGGATTCACTCATAATGGGAGACGGGCATATTAACACTACTCCGGAAACGGAGGCGATTAGTGTTGAGACCCTTGTTTCAAACCCAAGTGAGTCCGATGACTTTAGTTTGGGGGAGTGTAATTTGTTCGACATCGATGATTCCTAAATACGAGAAGTCCACGTGTAGACATTGTAATTCTTGCTCGATTTCACCGGAAATCGTTGAAGCTTGTGTCGATGATGATGATACCGACGACGATGACGACGATGACGATTATGATGACGATTTTTATGATTGTGTTGATATTGAGGAGGACGGAGGAGAGATTGATCTCGACATTTCTAAGATCGTTGACATTTCTCTTCGGGAGAAATTAGTCGAAAGTTATCTTTTAATTGAAAAGATTAACGCTTTTAGTCTCTCTCCTCCTATTCCGATTTCTCCTATATTTTGCCCCTCCTCTACTATCCCCGTTGTGGATATTGATTTGCCTTTAGAGGAGGCGGATTTGCTTAGTTTTTCGGATAACTCGATAACACGGGGTATCGAGAGTGACCGTGATTCAGGGGAGGACACTACTTCTATTGATGCTTTACCTCTTGATGACTCGATCATTCTTTCCGAGTACGAGTCATTTACTTTTGATGATGAGCCCGGGATGGTTGAAGTTAATGTTTTTGATGAAATTAACACAAGTGAACTTTCTTACCCGGGTATAGGTGAAAATGTTGTTTTAGATGAAGAGGAAGATTCCTTCACATTTACTACCCGAACATTTTTACCATTTGTCACCTATCCCGAGGTTTTACCCGCATCTTACTCCACGGGGAGTGAAGATAAAATTTTTAAACCGGGTATTTTTGATAATGTGCTTAAAAGGAAGAGTTTTTTTAACTCTTGATGTTTTTGACCCTCTCCACCCACCCTTAATGAACTTCAATGATACCAAAGCATTTTCTGGGTTCATATTTTCTCTCTTGAAAATCTTTTCTAAAAAGTTTTATGAACCCGAAAATAAACATGCTACGGTATATCTTTCATCCCTAGTTTGGGGAGGTTTCCACCTCTTAGATTTTCTTCACCCTTACTATTACCCACCATAAGAACCTAGTTTGGGGAAAGAGTCAAGCGAAGGGGACTCTATAATAAACAAGCGCTTCGTGGGAGGCACCCCATGCTTATCCTTTTATCTTTTTATTTTCTTTTGATTTTCTCTTTGCTTCCCCAAGGACAAATCAATTCGGGGGCGAGTATAGCTTGTACTCGGTTAACAAAAACTAAGCCGTTTTAGAGATGTTTTTGAGCTAACAATGTAAAGAAGAGAGGAGGCTTGTTCTTTTTCGTTTTGTTGGTTGTTTGTGTATTTTTGTTCTGAGGTTTCCGGATTTTGGAAGTTCATGGGTTCAATATTGTGGAAGGCAAAGCAATGCCCACAATTTTCCATTGATGGTCTCCTATATTCTCTTCATAAAGTGGGAAATCTTCTTATCCTTGTCTATATCGAACTAACATCTATTCTTTGGCATGTCCTTGAATTTTGTTAACAGATCCTTTTGACCCTAATTTTTTAAACTTTGTGGACAACAGTTTCATTTTGTTTGGGATGGTATATTCGATATGACTTGCACTTCACGCAACCTTGTTTGAATCTTTTTTAATTACCTTTTTCGTGAAAGTGAAAAAATTTTAAATTTTTTGCCTTAAAAAGAAAGCTCAAAAGAAGCTTAGTTTTGGAAACACCAAACTTTTTGGTAGTCCGTCGTTGGGTGAAAATAGGAGTTAATTTTGACTTGACCGAGTGAAAATTCCCTAGCTAGTTCTTTTTAACCTACCTTTTGTGGGGCCAATCTTTCACAAAATACTATTGCTTTGGATTTTTAAATTGTGAAGAAAAGAAATGATGTAGTTAAATTAAGTGTATTGTTTAAGCAGGGTTTTTTGGAAAACTAAAGCTTATATGTATGATTTGTGTCTGTTTTACTCCCACAAAGCTCTTAACACACCTAATCATACTTGCTCTTTTTAATTTAGCTAAGTCAACAATGTAGTTAGAAAATGTCTTAAATTTTGAAAAAGAATTCATTTAATATGGTAAGTAAGAATTATTGGTTTCAAATTTATAAGGTTGATTTTCTAAACGTGAATTTTTTCATTATCAAGAAATTAATTATAAAAGATGCCAGAAGCATTTCTATTGCAAAAGCATTATTTTTCGTGCCAATGAAGCATTCGCACAAAATCTGATTAACTAAAGCTATTGTTGTTTTTAATAGTTGGTGTATATGTTGAGAGAAAGACTTCGGATGGGCGGTCGCAACTAAGGATTAAAATTTATGTACGTAGGATAAAGGTTGTATGCATTCAATCACTGGGAGCGCGGGCCTAGGTGACTGATTGGCACTAGGGACTTTCGGATTCTAGGCTTCTGTAGGAAAGGTGTTGTCCCGATAAACATCAAACGGGTTTTAGCTGCGGTGTGGGGGTTCGATCTAAGAACACGGTTGTTGTTGCGATATCCTATTTTGGGAGAAAGGCCTGTTGGGGTTCGATACTAAGAACACATTTTTTTTTTCCCTATTTTGCGCAAAAAAAAAAAAGAAAAAAAAAATAATTATAGTACATGGAAAATAAAAAAGAATGGTTAAAATTTCATTTTCTAATTCAATTTTTAAGTTTTGTTACTAATCTCTTTTAGCTTTGAGTCGAGACTTTATCTATGTTACTAACATTGAGCTCACAAGGCATTATTTGTAAAGCTTAGGATGAATTTCATCTATGGAAGATAAATTGATTTATGGTGAGTTAAAAGAGTGCACACATTTAATCATTATTTATTCCTGGGAGTGAAAAGGTTCACAAGTTTAAAGTATAGAAGCTTATCATTTGACTTATTTTGGACAATGTTCTTGTTTAATTTAATAGCTTTGTTTAGTCTAGTGAAAGTCAAGCACAGGGACATTAGACTGTTGAACTTTCTGTTGCACTACATGTTTCTGTGTGTTACTAGTTGATGTTTCGCATGTATCAGTAAAAGTAACTTGCTTTTTCCTAGTTAAAGGGGTAGAGGCAGCCTTGTTATCCTTAGTGTTGAATTCTTTCAGGCAAGTACCAATCACATATTCTAACAATTCCTGAGATAGCTTAGTGTATTGACAAGCATAATTAAGTGCATTATCTAGTGATTTAACTACTCTAACTGTTTCTACACTCTCCTTAAGATGGTTGATACAGTTTAAATGAGCACTCCTATTGTTCTTAAGGGGAGGAGGGGTGGGTTTAACATCAATGGCATACATGCCAGGCGCAAGAACTTTTGGTTTGACAAAGTCATTAGTGACACAAGACACTTTTCTTCTCAACTGAGCCTTTAGACTCTCAATTTCATTTAACATGGTAGATGTATTTTCACTAGTGTGAGCACGCGTAATCTTAATGGAGTCATACAATTCCTTGTAATGTTGTTTGACCTTTTCTAGTTCTACTCTAATTCATTTTGTTCAATAAGAGCAGTGACATCATTAGCATTATAAGTCTCACAACTTCTGTCATTCACATTAGCTACTAGAACTTTCAAGTCTCTAATCACGTTGTCTTTTTCTTGAATCTGATATTCGAGATTCTTGATCTTAAAGAATGAGTTAAAATCAGGAGCTTCCTGTGATGTTTGTGAATTTTTGTTATCGAAACTTTCTTGAAGATGTTGATACTTTAATTGCAAATTTAGGTATTCCCTTTCAAGTTTTGAAATATGTTTTGACTCATTATGAACTTTAGACATGTCAGCTTCAAGATCTAGACAACGTGATTTTTCCACATCATACAGCAGTTGAGTCGACAAACAATTAGCAATCAGATTCTCATTTTCAATGAGAAGGTTTTTCTTTACAATTTCAGCACATGCTTGTCTACAGATATTGTCCACTTGTTATTATTTGATCAAAAATTTCTTCCATTACTTTAATCTTCTTTAAAGAGGGCGTATTGAAACTCCTACAAAGTGGTTCTTTAAGAGTTTTGAAAAATGAAATAACTTCAGTGAGGTAACATCTTTTTGTTTGCTCAAAACCTCTTTCCCCCTCTGTAACACTGTGGGGTATTCCTTTTTTGCAAGTTTGGTCAATTCCGTAAAAAGTTATTGTAAGTTCATAAGATTAATCTTCACTTGGACTTTTTGTTGGAATAATTCTGGGGACAAGTCGGCTACAGGAGTTATTGGGTGGATACATCTGTCAATGATGAAATGGTTTTAGATACTGAGGTCTCTAGCCTTTTGTTCTTGTCCATTTGTCATCTAATGGACCAAAATATCTGTTATGTGGTCAAATTTCTTTGGGGAGCAAAGGTTGCAAGAAGGTTCTCCTTCGAGTAATCGAGGGGGGGCAATCCTAACTTTATTTTCCACACATAGAGGGCTATGCATTTTATCAGTTTCTTTTTCCTAGTTATCTCAGCTATCTCACGCGTATCCTCTAAGTCATGTATAACAGTGGGTGTATGATTGGTAGTGACAAGTACATGACCATTATACAGAGCAGACTGAGCTTGCTTTGCACGAGTGAGACATAGAGGATTTGTGTAGGCCTGTTGTTACCTGTTCTTCGTCATAAACGATTTTGGTTTACATAACATGTGAACCGTTTGAACAGACTGATCATAGTTTGTATAATCTATCTTCAATCTTATCTTTTAGCCTTTTTATGTCTAAAACTCTTCAACGAATTTGTCTTCTTTTTGTTTAAAATCCTTTTTCAAAATGATTACTTCTTCTGTCTTTGACTTATAATGGCCAACGGTAGAACTAAGTAGTATTTGTGCTGAATGAAGTTCTGATTTTAAAGAAGTTTCTTTTTTTTTTTCCGTTCTATTTCGGTTGATGATTAATTTTCTTCATTTGTTCTTAATTTTTTCCGTTCTCTATCAGTTAATTCAAGAACTTTGCCGTTTTCTATTCCTCCGACCAGTTCCTTAATATCTGCAAGTTCAGAGGTCACTGAATCATTAACTTTCCATGTTGGCTTATTTGCTTATCTACTTGTACTCCCTGTTTCATGCATTTCACTCGAATTGACACTAAAGCATCATTTTCATACAGAAGATATCATTACTTTTCACAACATGATCTTCGTCAGAAGATACATTACTTTGTACAATATGTTCTTCGTTGTCTTCCACATACTAATCATACGGAATAATATTACTATCACACGTATAGTCAGCATCAGAGTCAACAACGTAGTTGTGTTATATATCGCTTTGTATCTCGTGTACTTCATGATACTCATCCATATGATCTACAAAGGTATCATGATCTTGTACCTCAAACGGATGCCCGACTTCATCGTAGATTGGATCTTCACATGAAAGATTTACCATGAACAACATGGTCTGTTTAGTGGGACCCTCATCAACATCAGAGTCGAATGCATCACATTCATCAGCTTCAAAGACATGGTCCACATTGAGTGCCAAATCATTCTCGGGTGAATTATCCACATCCTCATCAAAGTTGATAATCTGTTCTCCTGCAAGAAACAACGACTGTTTCTTCATTTTTCTTTTTGTTCTATACTGCACCATCTCCTGGGCTATGCATTAGTAGCATCTTGTCCTTGAAGTAGTCTGAATCTTGAAGTCGCTTTGGCCTTGGACATTCTCGTGCTATGTGCCCTAGTCCGTTACAGTTGTAGCACTTAATGGGTTTGGCTGGTCCAGGATTAATAATGCCTCCTCTGTTCTGACCTCCTACATTCCCAGCTACAACATTTCCTCTTGCATTGTTTCTCTAAAATGGTTTTCCTTGATTGTTCGCATTGTATCTTCCACGGACATCTTGAACCACAACTCTGCCGTCTTGAACCGTAGCTTTGTTCCTTGCATTAGATGACGTTCTAAGTTGATTGTTTGTTTGAGGAAGATGTGATTTGTACGATTGAGTGAGGAGGGCAAGTGAGTTAGATAAACTTTCAATCAAGTTTTTTGTTGAAGAACTTCCTGAGTCCAGTTGAAAGTTGTCAGCAGGAGATGGTTCATTTGAGGATTGTGGAGACTTGGATGATTGTGTTGGATACTGCTGAACTGAGGCATTCGACACTAGTGCCAAAGGATCATTAGTTGGTTGAAGGAACCTTTCCATCATTGTTCTGTTCTCATTAGCATGTACCTCATGTTGCTTCAAATAGGCATAAAGCTGATCAAAATTAGACTCCTTCAAACCTCTATTAAGTTTGACTTCAGTTATGAATCTACTCCACTCAGGTAACATGTTGTTCACAAACTTTGAGTTAAGCTGCATCCTGGGCATGGTCATCTTGATGTTTCTCATGTCATTAATGAGCTTCGTAAACCTAACATAGTATCCTTGAATGGTTTCTCCTTTGTTTTGACAGAAGTGTTCAAATTCATCGTATAATTGAGATTCCCGGTCATCCTTTGTTAACTCAGAACCTTCCAGAATCATCTTCACGTTTTCCCAAATGTCTTTGGCGTCAGTATAGTGGTTGATGAGTGAGTAGATGTCCTTTGGTATACCTTGAAGTAGGATATTGGTTGCACGAATGTCAGCTTTATACCTTTCCTTTTCTTCAGCTGAAAGGTCGTTAAGGACTCTAGCACGTACTGGACCTTGTTGAACTGCACCCTCAGTTCCTCCAGCAATAACATCTGAGACCGTTCCCATATGAAATGGTCCTTCATTAATGGACTTCATAATATTCTCTCCATTATCCTTTCCAAGACAATACAGACGTATACGTCGTTGCCAAAATTCAAAGTCTGTTCTATCAAGCATTGGTGGGCGTGTATCAGAACCGGCACACTGGATGTCTTCTGACATACTAGACATCTTGTTTTATTATGATATGATATGTTTTGATCGATCAATGATTAGTGAGTGTACGTTAAAAGTGGTGAGATTAACGTATTTGTTTATGGTTTTTCGTGATATTAAGTCCCAAGTTTGAAATATTTCAAATTTCTAAGACAGTAGCTCAACTCGCCTCCAGAGGCTATCAAACCGCTGCAAAGAATTAAGGCAACTCGCTGGTGGAATTTAAGGCAACTCGTCGAACACAACTCGCTGCCAAGTAACTCGCCGCGAAGAAAGAATACAAACCGCCGTCTATATTTTAATCAAACCGCCGTTGAGTTTTCAAACCGCCAGAGTTTCCTTTAGAGATTTGCTATTAAAATATTCAAACCGCTGATAACCTGTTCAAACCGCTGGTAAGCAAACCGCTGGTAAGCAACTCGCTGCTTAGTATAAAGCAACTCGCCTCTTGAGCAACTCGCCACCTAAGCAACCCGCCGTGTGTCAGAGAGTTGGTAACCTACTTAATAAAATATTATATTTAAGCAAACCGCAGTGAAGAAATTCTGGCAACTCTCCACAAAGAACAACGTCTTTTATCATACAAAATCACTTATAAATCACCCTTTTGAACGATTTTGCTTGATTTCTTTTGCACAACACAGTACCATAAGGCAATAGCAACTAGAAACACCCAAACTTTATCAATACAAACATCAAAATCTAGAGAACTTCAAAAAATGAGCTATGAGCCTTCAAAGGTACACTTTTCGATCTAAAACAAGCAAGAAATCATACATACACACGATCTAATCGTCCCATAAGCTTTGATACCAATTGTGGTATATCATATATCATAACACGGGGTCGATTCTTGGATTTGGCTAGTTTTTAGAGAGAGAAACACTTGAGAGAGTTTTCTAGAGAGAGAAAATGTGTTTCTTTATAAAATGGAAAGTAATGACTAGCTTGCCTCTTCCAAAGTTGGAAGAGGCTTATATAGTACTTACAATATATCGGGTATTCGTACCCGACTTATTACCAAAAAACGTACTATTAACTATTAAACTACGAGCTATAATAAACAGTAAAATACACGGGGTGGCCGAGTCTTTTTCTAATATCTAACACCCTTCTTTGATGTTGGACCGCCGGTTTAAAGTCATCCTCCATTAAGATTTTGTGAGTGCGAAATTGCGGGTCAATACCCTTAATGTTAGAGAGTTTCCAAGCAATTGCTTGCTTGTGAGACTTTAAAACCTTTATGAGGCGTTCCTTCTCTTTGTCTTTCAAGTTTTTAGCAATAATGACGGGTAATTTATTAGTACCCTCCAAAAATGTATACTCGAGATGAGAAGGTAAGTCCTTGAGTTCAAGCTCCGAGGGTTCATCGACTGAGGATTTAACACTTTTAAGTTCTTCACATTTTAGGTCCTTCAGAGGGAGAGGAGAGTACGGGTCTTTATTTAACATTTCTTCAATTAGATGAATGTCTCCCTCCGGATCAAATTTAGCATCATCAATTCCCGGTAGAACTGAGTCACTTGCAAGATGAGCTTCAATTTCTTCTAGAATAAGATCACCTCCCTCAAATGAAGTAAGGGAAGGTGAAGATTTAGCAATGATTGGTTCAAAAATTAGAGTGGGATTGCCACTCTCAGAATTGTCAAAAAATCCTAACACTTCTTGAGAATACTCCTCACAAGCTATATCGATGACATCGATTCGGTTAATTGATTCAACATCATTGTAGGAGTATCTTGATGTGTTACCAACTTTGAATGTTATGGCTTCATCACTCACCCGGAGAGTTAATTCTTCACCGTAAACATCAATCAAAGTCGGGAACTCGAGGATCGACAACATAATCAACGACTACAAAGTCGGTCTGAAAATGGAACTTTCCTACTCTTACAAAGACATCTTTGGTAATGCCAGTTGGTCTAGTAGTAGACCGGTTCGCAAGCTCAAGAATCATTTGAGTAGGAGTAAGTTCAGGGAGTGAAAGCTTCCTCCATATGGAGAGAGGCATCAATTTGATGCTTGCACCAAGATCGGCCAAGGCTAAGCACTCAACTATCTCTGGAAAATTACATGGAATGAGGAATTTACCGGGGTCTCCCAGTTTTTCTGTTAGCTTCTTTAGGATGATCGTCGAACAATTCTCATTCACCGATGTATTGGCTAATTCAAATAATTTCTCCTTATTGCTAAGAAGATTCTTGAATGTCAAAGCGAGTTTAGACATGTAGAGTAAAGCATCTGTGAAGCTAAGATCGAAGTGTAAGCTTTGAAAGATTTGAAGAAATTTCACCATTTGATGGTCGTCTCTTTCTCAGAGCTTTTGGTTGCTGAGTCTCGAAGGATAAGGTAAATTTGGTTTAGGCTTAGGAGCATTAACGGGCTCAGAGGTTGGTGCTTGAGTTGGGACATCCGGAGGTCGGACTTCTTTGGTACTTGGTTGCACCGAATCCTTTGTTACCTCGGGCTCTCTTTCCACCACCTTGGGAGAAGAAGAGAAAGGAGGAGGAATTGGAGGTCCATCGTAAAAAACACAACTTCAGGTGGTGATTGCTTTCAAGTCACCTTTCGGGTTAGTAACAGTATTGCTAGGAAGAGGACCCGCACTCAGAGGTTTGTTCATTTGAAAATAATTGCTCAACATATTTTCCAGCTTGTTGTTTTGTTGCAACATTGTGGCCTGAAATTCCTGAAATTCGAGTATATTCAACTCATATTCATATTAGTGATTTAAGTTTGCATAGCTGCTCGGCATGTTTGTTTCATTAACTTCATGTAAATAGAGTGAGATCCATTTGACGCAGCAGCTTGAGTTGGAGGGAACGGAGGCTCGGTAAGTCAAATTTCCTAGAGTTGTAAATATTTCCCCTTCACCCGGTTTTGATTGTTTTGAACAGGTGAAAACTGGGTGGTCCGAACTTTGATGAGCAACACTCGAGGGCGGTGTCCAGCAATTCCTTGATTATAGTTTAACTGCGGGCTGCATAAACATATGGTTGAAATATTGAACTTGGATAACCAGGAGTCATTGCCATGTGGCAATGACAACTGGTAGTAAGGGTGTGGACCACCATAAGTAACACAACTCTCTTCAACCGCTTTAACAGAAGCTGGAGGAGGGGTTGTATTTTTAAGAAGCAAGAGTTTTAACGGCATCGGTGAGTGCAGCAACATCGGGTGAAAGACCCGAGGTGGAAGTGTTCGCACTCACGTTGCAACAACCGTTCTGTTTCGTGGAAGTGCGAAATTTGACCTCTTCTCGAAAAGGTTTAAGACATCATTAGAGTCCTTAGCAAAAATTGCCACCACGCGGCTGCATTCAACGAATCTTTAATCGGATTATGTATAAGGAATTAATAAAAAGTATCAATTTTGGGTAATTTTTCGAGAAACCGTGAAGTGGGCTCGATGAAGAGATCTTTGAATCGCTCCCATGCCTCACAGAATAATTCATCAAAATGTTGTTGAAAATTTGTAATCTCATTGCGAAGATTTGTGATTTTTGAAGGAGGAAAGAATTGGTTAATGAATTAGGAACACGAATCTTCCCAAGCACAATAGACGAGGGGGTTCTTATTGAGCCCAAATCCGGCCAGAGCCCCATCGATGGAAAACGGGAAAAGCATAGCATAATCGACGAATTAGGCTTATCTTTATAACTTAATCTCCGAAGTAATCTTGTTGAACCACGATATGATCATGAGGGATCGTCCTACTCAAAATCGCAAAATTGCTTAGACGTTTACAACAAGATTGAGTTACACTGTGTTTAAGAGCCTCAAAGTTTCCTGCTAGAATAGCGGGAATAACGATCGCATCTCCGTAACCCTCGGTGGGTGCTTGGAGCAATTCCGCCATAGTACGTGTATCGGCCATCGTAACTATGGGTTTTTCAACAATAGTCGGATCGACTTGTTGGAAAAAAATTTTGGTTTTTTTATTGCGACGTCTTTTGGGAGTTGTTGACGGTTCGACAACTGGACCTGACGAACGAGTGCGCATGCACTAAAAACAAATCTTTTATTAAAAATTAAACACAAAAATTCTTTTTGGCAACCGGAAGTCAAAGGTGCACGGTAGCTCTCTAGAAAAACGCACAAAGAAGCGGAGGAGTGGGTAAGCGCGAAGCGTTTTAAAAACCTTCTCCTTTCGGGCGAAGTTCGTAGGATCAACCCCACCTTATAACTTCTCTTATAGTTTTGTAATCCTAAAAGGTGACCGATTTAACAATTGACAACTCAAATTTCCTTTGTCGTTTTTTGTAATTTTTTGGATTTTTTGATTACTTTATAATATTTTTTGTATTTTTATATGAAAAATAACACAAAAAACCAAAGACTACACTTCCGAGGAAGGATCTTCAAAAAAACAATCTTCAAACGATAACTTGGAATTTATAACACAGCCTCTCCGACAACGGCGCCAAAAAATTGATCGTAGTAATAGTATAAATTATAAATATAAACTATATATAAATATAATAAAATATAAAATAAATATATATATATATATATAGATATATATATATAATATATATATAATATATATATATATAATATATCATATAATATATGTAAATCGTAAATCACTTTTTAACAATCGATAACCAACTCCACAGATAAATATAATTCCGGAAGTATCGACTTCGAAAGTGACCCCTTCTAGTCGTTTCCCGGGTCGTTAATGTTCCAACGAGGCGTGAATTGAACTTCGAGTTGAAGCTTGAGATCGGGATTTTGAATATTTCATAATTTGATTTGTTTCTATATCTACTAACAAAATATAAAAGCATGGAAAAGGCAATTTAACAATTAAGGCAATTACGATTCTAAATTAAAAACGTTAACGAAATTAAAGAAACGCGACAAATTAAGCAACTAAATCAAATTTTAACTCTAATAATAATGGCAAAAATAAACAATGTTATTATGCTAAAAATAAAAAGGCTAATTGAAATAGAAGATACCACATAAGATGAAGAGTGCAAAAATTACCAGATGAAATGAGACCCGCTCCCATAAGCCACGAACCACATCAAACCAATAAACCAAAATGAACCGAAACCGATCCCACTCTAAGTCTACTCGCTGCTCGAACCATATCAACAAATCGATTCGGAAACTTGCTGCTACTATTATTGAATTTAATGTATACTACTCCTAATTAAATCAAAAAATGAGAAAAGGACAAAACTCCAAAAATGCCGCAACCTCAATTTTCAACGAACTGTTACTACGAAATGAAAATGAAAAATAGAAATTCAAAGTCAACAACTGCTGTTGCGTAATAATAATACAAAACAAATTTAAGAGTGATAAAAACAATAAGATTACAAAAGCCTTTGAGGATAAATGAAATTGGATCAATTAAACATCTTGAAACTTTAGGTGAGATCATGATAAGAACAAAAATCATCTCAAAGAACCCCACCAAAAGAACAATCATAGGCCATGTCATGTTTCATCAAATAAAAAAACAATTAAAAACTCTCCCTTTTCCATCTCTTTTTAAAAAATAAAATATCTTGCAAACGGTAAACAAAATCGTCCAAACACAAAAAATACACCATCGCGTCGATAATTAAATCATCCTTCTATAGAGGGGCACTTTTAAAAACTATCGACGAACTTTTTTCGAATTTTTGTTTCAGTCCAAGTCCTGAAAAAAATCACATGTGATTTTTACACAATCACATGTGATTTCATAAAATCACATGTTATTTTTTCAGACGTAACTAAAAAAAATTGATTTCATATACTTTTGACGATTTTTTAATGTTAAAATTTCCGCCAAAAAAATTACACGTGATTTGTAAAATCACTTGTGATTTGTTGTTTTAAAAATCACGTGTCATTTCATAAATCGCATGTGATTTCACAAATTCACATGTGATTTTTAAAGTAATAAATCACGTGTGATTTCATAAATCGCATGTGAATTTACAAATTTACGTGTAGATTTTGATTTGTTTCTATATCTACTAACAAAATATAAAAGCATGAAAAAGGCAATTTAAAAATTAAGGCAATTACGATTCTAAATTAAAAACGTTAATGGAATTTAAAAAACGCGACAAATTAAGCAACTAAATCAAATTTTAACTCTAATAATAATGGTAAAAATAAACAAAACTATTATGCTAAAAATAAAAAAGGCTAAGGGAATAGAGATACCACATATGATGAAGAGTACAAAAATGACGAGATGAAATGAGACCCGCTCCATAAGCCACGAACCAAATCAAACCGATAAACCAAAATTGAACCGAAACCGATCCAAATCTAAGTCTGAACTAGCTGCTCGAACCATATCAACAAATCGATTCGGAAACTTGCGGCTACTATTATTGAATTTAATGTATACTACTCCTAATTAAATCAAAAAATGAGAAAAGGACAAAACTTTAAAAATGTCGCAACCTCAATTTTCAACATACTGTTACTACGAAATGAAAATGAAAGATAGAAATTCAAAGTCAACAACTGCTGCTGCGTAATAATAATACAAAACAAAATTTAAGAGTGATAAAACAGTAAGATTACAAGCCTTTAAGCTTATTCGATTGGATCATTAAACATCTTGAAACATTTATACGAATTGGACAGAAATTTAAGACTGATTATAAGGGAATAACTTCAACATTTTGTTAATAAACTTGAGATCACAAGACTTGAAAAAAGCTTAAAGACAGAGATATGTAGAAAAAGACATAAAAGTAAATTGCAGGAAAAATGGAATGAATACAAGAAGTGTAGAAATTTCATCTCTATTTATAGGAGAATGGTGTGCATCTTGTAAAGTAAAACCGCCAAGGCCTTCAATTCTTTCTATAATTGATTATGGAAGGTCATAATTCTATCCAATCAATCTTGAAACTGCCTCATTAATTCTTTTCATTCAAACTTGAAATTGACTTATTAATTCTTTGACCTTTATTTTTGGCTCATATTTTATTATATTTCAAATGAAGATGAAGCGGGTAACGACCGTTAGTTTTTAGGACTAACGGTGTTACGGTTTGGGTAAACGAGTGTTAAGTCTCCAAGTGGGCTTCTTCTTGGGCTGGTTTCGTTATTTCCATATTGGGCTTCTTTCTTGGCTGATTTTCTTCATAATTTGGGTCGGTCTTGGCCCATTAATTTTGGGCTAGGATTGGCCCACTTTGCAAAATGTCCTCTGTTTGGGTTCGGTTTTTGTCTTTTTGTGAATATTCGTTACCTGCACAATACATAACGCAAAATAAGCATATATTTGGCATTTTATGTCTGTTTTTGGTTAATTAAGCTCGTTTTATTGAGATAAATGTATGTGTATTTAAGCACATACCAAAGTCCCTTAGGGGGGATTGTTAGGAACACGAAAAGTGTCGCTCACTTCCATGTATATCGGTAGATAGCTCGTTTAGTTATTTTTGGAACCTTAATGGGCTAAGTTAGGAAAAGCCCATGGAAAGCCCATGAAAGCCCACCTAGGCCGGCCACATTAAGGGTATTTATACACCTCTCCATGCCTTGGAGAGGTGGTTGGTTGTTCATTTTCTCACACACATAATATACATTCCATTTCCATTTACTTTCTCTCTCTAAGTTCATCCAACCCACTATCTCTCTCTAGTTCTTGCATAAATCAAAGATTATTATTATTCTACAATCGATCTTCAGAAGACATGCCAAAGATATATATTTTTATATTTTTTTGATTTTTTAATTTTTTAATTTTTTTTTGAAAAGTTTATAGAAAAGAAAAATATTTTTGAGTTTTTATGTTTTCATGTGTACATATAATACAGGATATGAGTTACCACCATCACTCCTTCGTTTCCTTTGCCAGACGTTTTAACGTTTCCGGAGACATGCTTCTCATACCGAGCTTTTCAATCAAGAAGTTGAATCTTTCTCTTAGCAAGAGTTTGGTGAAGATGTTAGCCAGTTGGTATTCAATCCGGATAAAGTATAGCTCCACGATTCTATTTTCCACTTTCCCCTTTATAAAATGGTAGCGAACATCGATGTGCTTGGCTCGTGAGTGTTGAACATTGTTGCAGCATAGAGCAATCTCACTCTTGTTGTCGTAGTACAGAGGAATCTTATTGAATTGAAAGCCATAATCTGTTAGCTGTGAACGCATCCATAGGATTTGAGCACAACACCCAGATAAGGCAATATATTCAGCCTCTGTACTCGAGATGGCCGTGCACTTTTGCTTCTTGGACGACCAGCTAACAAGTTTGTCACCTAAGAACTGAGCGCTTCCCGATGTACTACGTCTAGTGTCCTGACACCCCGCGTGGTCTGCATCTGCATATGCTGTTAGAGACATACCGGTATCCTTCGAGTACCAGAGACCCATGTTAATGGTTCCCTTAAGGTATCGAAAGATCCGTTTTACCGCTTGTAAGTGCTTTTCGGTAGGCTTTGCCTGATACCGAGCACATAAGCAGACTGCATAGATAAGGTCAGGTCTACTGGATGTAAGATACATAAGGGATCCAATCATGCCACGGTAAAGTGTAGCATCAACTTGTTTCCCCTGTAGATCTTCATCTAGTTTACTTTTTTCTACCAAGGGTGTGTCGACAGAATCAGTAGTAAGCAAACCATATTTTTTAACAATTTCAGAAGCATATTTAGATTGGTTTATAAAGATGCCTCTGGGACTTTGGGAAATTTGTAATCCTAAAAAGAATGACATCTGCCCCATCATTGACATCTTGAACTTAGTGGTCATCTGATTAGCAAACTCATTACACATGGCAGTATTAGTGGATGCAAATATTATATTATCAACATAAATTTATACCAGTAATAAGTCATTCCCCACTTACCGTGTTGATAACGCCCAAATTATACATATTTCTATGGCGTTATTTATGTATATTTGATCATTTCTCGTGAACTTTTGGTACTTAAATTAGCTTGAATTGCTTATAGGTTCACTTGAAGACACTACAGGCCCAAGCTCAAGAATCTATACACTTTGGGAGGCGAATACAAGAAAAGAAAGATTTCTAGCTAAAGTTCATGAAGTCCGCCGCACTTATAACATTGTGCGCCGCACTTTCCTCTAAACCCAAAACCGCCGCACTTATAACATTGTGCGCCGCACTTTTTCCCAAAGTTTGAAGAATTAAAGTCTAATAAATGCACCTGCATTAACTCCTCAAAACCGCCGCACTTATTTGTAAGTGCGCCGCACTTCCAGTAAAAGCCATTAAATGCTATCGCATTAACACCCAAAGTCCGCCGCACTTTTTCCTAAGTGCGCCGCACTTTGCACCCAAACTTGCCTATAAATTGAGGACGAATTTTCATCCTCAAAGCACTCCTCCTCACTATCCATCTCACTCTACAAATCATCCCACACACACATACTTCCCTCCTCTCACCAAAAAACACCTCATCCTTTGAAGAAAAAGATCTAACGATCAAGAACGAAGACGTTTTCCTACTTAGTTATTAAAATAATGGAAGTTTATGTAAAGTGTACTTTTGTTATGAACTCCTTAGCCATGAGAGGCTAAATCTCTCATGACTGCTCGGTGAAGTTACGATAATGAATAAGTGTTTGGTATGATCTTGATCGCTTTAATCTTAAGCTTATGTTGCAAACATGTTATATCTTATCTTATCTATTTTTGCTTATCAACTTAGATTATATAATCATATCGGTATAGGTCGAAAGACCCGTTATGATCTATGTGGTTTTAAAGATTTGTCTATGGTCTTTAACGTTTGTGCCGAGAAATCCACTTTCGTAAATTGATAAACAAAATAAGCTTTGATATAATAATAACTAGATTATTTGAGTGACACATTTGGTCTAGTTAACTAAATATAAGTCTTGAGTTAACCAAGTTAGTTTGTGAAAACGTTTTTTGACAAGAAATCATTTTTATAAGTTAAAGTCCCATATTCGAGGTCAAATCATTTCCAACACTTATAAGTTCTTTTCAACTATCCGAGTAGTCATCTTTATTATCATTGGTAAAACTAAAGTTATTTTCAAACTTTCTTTCTGATTATCTGAACACTACTCTAATCCCAATGGACGACCTGGTCTTACCTAAAAAAATTATACTACATACACGGGTTATAATTTTACCCGTGTGTTTCTATATAATTATCCGGTATTTTTAGTCTTATAAATTTAAAGCTTTTGAAACACATCAAAGTTTTTGGCGCCGTTGCTGGAGATTTATTAGCTGTTCTGTAGTCAAACTCTGGAAAATTACTTTAACCCCCCCTATTTTTTAAAAATCGCCATACAATTTTCTGGCAAACTGACCCAAACAATTTCTCTCTTGGATGCATACACGTGCTTCCAATTTTGAACCGGTTGAACCGTTACCTGAACCATAACGTACTCTGAATCGAAGACTTCATCGACGAAACAGAAGAGTTCCATACGATCAAAGAAATAATCCACCACAACACCCGAGAATTGTCTACCCGACAGTTCTTAACATCAACTACTTCCGTCACTTTCTTGATATTCTTTGAAATTACGATCCAATGGACGATGAACCCATGTGGGCTGCTGACCATGTTGTCGCTCCGACTCCTGGTTCCTCAATCACTATTCTTGAAACTGCTAACGAATTTGCTATCAAAGGTAACCACTTGACTCTTGTCAAAGGAAACCAATTCGATGGTAGAACCAAAACCGATCCTCATAAACACATTCATGAATTCCTCAGA
Source organism: Tanacetum coccineum (assembly GCA_026074375.1). Lineage (NCBI taxonomy): Eukaryota > Viridiplantae > Streptophyta > Magnoliopsida > Asterales > Asteraceae > Tanacetum > Tanacetum coccineum. The sequence goes on from BQNB010003626.1 coordinate 38,599, forward strand.
ATCTGCGATATGTTTAAATACAGAGATACTGAGAATGAAGCCGTCCGCCTAATGATGTTTCCCTTATCACTCACTGGAGAAGCAAAAACATGGTTGGATAAACTCAACGAAGGAACTATTAAAACATGGGATGAACTTCGAATTGCTTTCATTAGCCGTTTCTTTCCCCAGCTCTTTTCGACTGAATCCTCGGAGAAATCTGAGCTTTCTCTCAACATGAAAATGAACCTCTAACCGATGCTTGGCTTCGTATGAAGGAAATGCTTTGAAACTGCCATGGTCACAATCTATCCAAGGGAAATATAATTAAAATCTGTTATCACGGTCTCAGCGAAATAACCCAAGAAGTTCTAAATGCCACAGCTAGTGGTATTTTCCTCTAATAAACACCAAATCAAGCTTATCAGCTTCTGGAAGATAAAGTCTTACTCAAGCTTGACTGGGCTAAAAATCAAAAAACCAAATCATCTCTTAAGAAAACTGTGGCTTTTGAAAATGATTTGCAGAAATAAATTCGATGGTTATCTGCGGGCGATCGCTGCCTTATTTCGTGAATTTCTCGCAATCTGCAACATGTTCAAATACGGTGAAATGCAGAGTGAAGCTGTTAAGCTTTTATTATTTCCTTTTTACTTGTGCGATAAAGCTAAAACCTGGTTTAACGAATTAATGAAGGATCTATACCATCGTGGGAACAAATAAGAAGAGCTTTTATAAATAAATTCTTTTCACCTTCGTTATTTAACTGTCTTTTACTTGAAATCAGAAATTTCTCTCAACTCGTATGTGAAAGTCTAACCGACGCTTGGTTACGACTCAAGAACATGCTTCGAAAATGCCATGGGCACGGTCTGACCAAAGGAGCTATTATTCAAATATTCTATCGGTCTAGCTGGACTTCCACTCACAGGAATCCTGGGACATAACTGCCAGGAGGAATCTTCTCTACCAAAAGGTCCAAATCAAGCCTTTCAATATCTTAAGGACAAAGTTCTTTTCGAACATGATTGGCCTATTAAATCTAAAAACAATCATCATCAAAATCTGTTTCTTTCACCGATGGAAGTGATAGTAATACTGATAATTCTCAATTAATGAAAAAATTGGAAGCTCTAACTATAAAAATTGATTCTCAACTTATAAGCTTAAAAGAAGAATTACAAGATATGAAAAATTATGACCTTAGAAATAACAATGCTTCCACATGAGCGATGACACGCCAATGTGTGAACGTCATGAAGCCAATTACATCCAATATAAAGATAATAAAGACCGAAATTCTCATGATTTGCAGTCTTTCCAAGCTATTATGATCCTAATGATTCCGAGAAATCGCTCATAGAATTAAACAAAGATGTGAGAAATGACCTCGAAGATTTCAAAAGATGTATCTGTAGCATGAGAACTGTTCATTGGAAACTTTATGACAGAGGCGATCGTAAAACCGCCGGTGTTATTACCCAACAAAAAGTCTAAAACTATCAACCAAGAACCTCAATCTAAAACTGATTTCGAAAAATTAATGACTAAATTCAAAATAATTATTCCTTACTTGGTTGATGTAAACCTTAATTTATTTGGTGACCGTTTACATTCACTGATTATTTCTAGTCTACGCGGTTTAGCTTTAAAAGTAAATATTAAAAGTAAACGCGTATCGGACTAAAATAAATAGTGATCATTAATATAGTCGTACAATGACACGAAAATGAGAAATTTTACAAATTTTGTTAAGTCCAGCTTTGTATTAAAAAAAATTTATCCATTTTACTTTACTTGTCATTTTAAATTACCTGTCATTTAATTTTTAAGCATTGTAATTTTCCTTTTTAAGTTAATGAAATTTTCAGTTTACCTTTAAATTCTGTCATTTACCTTTCATTGTCTCTTAAATACTGTCTTAAGCTCTTGTATAAGCCTTTGAACCATCAAAAGCTTACATAAAAGCCTGTTTTAAATTCTGTCTTAAAATTTTAAGAAAATCACAAAAAAATCACCAAAATCTGTCAAGAGCAAGGAGCAAGGTTAATTGTGGATGGCCTTGGTTTAGAGCTTCATGGGAAGCATATAGGTTGGTTTTAGACTGAATTGGGTCCTTAAATCATTCACAAAAAGCTTTGGACTCTTATAAGATCACTTTTTCAATTTTTGCTTATTTACTGTTCATCTGCTTATTTTTGCTTATTTACTGCTTTATCTTGCTTATTTATGTTGTTTGTTGCCTGTTCATGCTTGTTTATTGCCTTTATGTACTTTGTTTAAGCTTTTCTTCAAAACTGTCCTTTATTGCCTTTAATTCTGCTTATCTTAATGTGCTTATTTAAGTGCTTATTGTTGTGTGCTTGTTGATCATTTTTGCTTAATATTGATAACCTATTATCTGCTTTTCAAAAACCTTGCTTAAATCTTCATAAATCAGCTTTAAAAAGTATTTTTCAAACTTAAAGGGGTGTTTGGGTTAAGTGTCCAAAGTGGGTCAAATTGGTCTAAAATCCATTTGGGTCATTTTGTCAACTTTCACAAGCCTTTTTAAGTTGGTCTTAAACTTTTTTTCAAAAGTTTTCAGGTCTTAAATTTTGTTTTAAGGTTTTTCTAAATTGGTCTTTAAAACTGAGTTATCAAAATAGTTTCAAAGTGTTTATTTGATAAGATTGTTTAAACCAGCTTTTGAGTCTTGTTTTTGTGTCCTTTTTAGTGTCAAAATAGAGTAGTATAAGTGTCTTTTAAGTCTACTTTAGTTTTGTTCAAAATCTGTCAAAACTGTCAAAATTAGTATAAGTGTCTTTTCTTAAAAAAAACAGCATTTTCAATTTGATTTTGTGGCTTATTCTTAATTTCAAAATACCTTTTGATTGTTGATAAGTGTTCTTTAGTGTCCAAACTCAATCTGTTTTGAGGTCTTAAGCCCATAATGTTCTGTTTGTTTAGCTTATTTTAAGCTCAAAAGTAGCCATTTTTCTCTTTTGAAAATTTAAAAAAATCAGCAAGTGCTTAGTAAAAACACCCTTTTTCATTGTACTTTTTAGCAGCTTATTTTTATTTCAAACTCTATTTTCTTTGCAGTTTTAGAAAGCTTAAAGTACAAGCTTTTTAAGGGTATACCCCATTAAGCCACAAGGATCCACTTAAGGGCTTAAAAATAAGCCCAAAAGTTGTCCCTTGGCTGTTTGCCTGCCAGCTTTTTCCCATTTTTGCTTATCTGCATTTTTTACTTTTCTGCTTAATTTCCTTGCCTTACTTTTGTCATAGTTGCTTATTAAGGTTTAGGTAGATATCTGTGTTTGCTTATCTTACTTTCTTTTAGCTTATTTAGCCTTAAATTAGCTTAACAGTTTAGCATATATGACTTAGTGTAAAAAAAATTCAAATATGTCAGCTTATTTAGCCTTTTTCCCAGCTTATTTTTAATTTTTATAAAAACTCACTTTTTTAAAGTTTCTTATTTTGTTGTGTTTTATAAATTTGCAAAAAAAGGGTTTTCTAAAAAGGAAGGCCCACGGATTCGACCCCTAGACCTCCCCTTTAGTACACACTCGTCCCACACAAACACACACTTAACCATCGGCGCCAGATAGGGCCATCTGTTTTATTTTGCAACCATTATCCTTTTAACCACAGTTTAGCCCAATAAGCCCATAAGCATTTTCTGCTTATTTCCAGCTTATTTCGATAAGCTGGGAAACCCAATTTATTTTTCCTGAATCCACCACACTCCAAACTACTTTTACTTAATTTTTCAGAATTTTCCCATTTTGTTTAGTATTTTTAATTAATTTTTCTTTTCAAAACAGTTTTTAATTCATAAAAAATTATAAAAAAATCAAAAAAATATAATTCTTTTTTAAAAAAATTTCTTTTATCATTTAGCACTTAGGAAAATTAAATTTGCTTTCGTATTGTTAAATTTTTAGAATTTCATTTTTTAAAGAACGGGATTTGAATCCCGTTCTCGTTTTCTTCGTTTTTTAACTTTAAAAGCTCTCGTTTTAGGATTTTCTTTAATTTTTCTTATGATTTAGGATTAGGAAAACTAAAAAAGTCATTTTAGGTTTTAAATTTGTGATAATTTAGGTTTTTAAATCGTGTTTTTAGGATTCCCGTTATCGTTTTAATCCCTAGTTTTTTTTAATTGCCTTAATTGATTGTTGCTTTTAATTGTTTTTTTTTCATTTTAATCAAAGAAATAGAATTCAAATCAATCATTCACCATTCAATCACGCGATCATAAACGTAATCCGATTTTCAATTCACACCTCGTTGGGAAATGACCCGGGAGGTTTTGGATTTTGCTTTGGATAAAAGCGAATCTTTTAAAAGCCTCTTGGAATACTTATCGTTGATTTAAATCCTTATATTTATATATTTATTATATATATTTATATAATTAAAGGGTTGAATTTACTACTATAGGCCGAAAGGGTTCTTTTATATATGTGTTTAATCATTCCACTTAATATATTGGTTATAATAACTTATAAAGGCCGAAAGGATTTGTTGTTATTAATCGATATAATCACTAGTTATATTTAAAGGCCGAAAGGATTTATAACTTGTGATAACTCTATTTTCTAAACTTATAAACACTATTCCAAATACATCATTATCCAAGTGATCATTGCCTAAACAAACATACCTTAATCATTTGATTGAATCATCCTTTTATTGCTTTCTTTGCAATAGTCAAATTATGTACATTTTGGTTAATTTGATCCGTGACAATATTATTAACCTTAGCACCTTTAATTACAAACTGTGAAAACTTCAATTCCCGTGGAACGACCTGGACTTACCTAAAGCTATACTATACACGAACGGGTATACTTCCCGAGTGTTGTGTTTTAGTAAAAATCGGTATTTCTAGTTATTATAAATTTAAAGCTTGGAAAACACACATCAAATTCTTGGCGCCGCTGCCGGGGAATTGTTTAAGTTGTTATAGTTTGTTGTTTATTTATGGTGCTATTTTGTTTCTCAAAAATTTTCAAACCCGCCGTACCGTTTTCTGGCAAACGGAAACCAAAAATCATTTTTCTCCAGGAAGTACGCCGCACATCTTATTTGTGCGCCGGTTTTCCTGTAAACCCAGAAAGTACGCCGCACTTTAACCAAGTACGCCGCACTTTCTGCAAATTTTCACAAACAGAATCTTATTTCAAAAACCAAAACCAAAACCCCCAATCTGCTAGTCTTAAGTTCTATAATCATTTGGAATTGTATTTTATTTGATTATATGCCTTGTGTATTTGTAATTATCTAGTTTATCATAATATTAAAAAAACATAATTTTGCCCGAAAAGCCGACGCACCTTTCCTAAAGTACGCGTACCTATCCAAATTTTTTTTATCTATTTATCTTTATTTTCTATATATATATAATAAAAACTAAAATATATCTAATATATATAAAAATCTATAAAAATAAAAAAATTATAAAAAAATATATATGAAAATAATTTATTTTATTTTGAATATTATCCTATTAGCCTTAACTATATATATAAAAATGTCTTTTTGCAAAATGCTTAACGTATGTATAAATCCCCTATCTTTCGGAAAACAACTAGTAAGTCTAATATATAAATTAAATAAAAATTTAATAAAAAGGTCTTGTAAATTTAAAATTATCCAAAAAGAATCCATTCAGATCGAATCACACAAATCTTCCACCGAACATCCTATCGTTAATGAATTTATCATCATAAATATACCTGAAGAGGATGTCGAACCAGAACCAAATTTACCGCTCCAAGAAATAATAATCCTCGAAAAGTGCTATAAGATAGTAGCAACCGACTCCTAATTCTGCCATTATTCAACTCGATGTTGATGACAACTTTGTTATCAATAGTACTCACTTAAATATGATTCGGGAAAATAAATTCGATGGTTATCTGCGGGCCGATCCGCATGACCACATCCGTGAATTCCTCGCAATCTGCGACATGTTCAAATATGGTGAAACTCAAAGTGAAGCTGTCAAGCTCATGATATTTCCCTATTCCCTATCCGATAAAGCTAAAACCTGGTTTAACGAACTTAATGAAGAGTCTATAACATCGTGGGATCAAATGAGAAAAGTTTTTATAAACAGATTCTTTCTACCTTCATTGTTTCACCGTCTTTTACTCGAAATCAAAAATTTCTCTCAAAACGTATGTGAAAGTCTAACCGACGCTTGGTTACGACTCAAGAACATGCTTCAAAAATGTCATGGGCACTATCTGACCAAAAGAGCTATTATTCAAATATTCTATCATGGTCTAGACGAACCCACTCAAGGAATCCTAGACGTAACTGCTGGAGGAATCTTCCTCTACAAAACTCTAAATCAAGCTTTTCAATTTCTTGATGACAAAGTCCTTTTCGAACATGATTGGCCCATTAAATCTAAAAACAAACACCATCAAAAATCTGTTTCTTTCACCGATGGAAGTGATAGTAATACTGATAATTCTCGATTTATGGAAAAATTGAAGGCTATGGATTCTCAAATTATAAGCTTAAATGAAGAATTGCAAGATATACGTAACAAATACAATGAGCTTAGAGAGGGAAATCGCTTTCTAAATAAAAACAACAGGAACCTGGACCCAACGCGATGTGTGAACGTCATGAAGCCAATTTCATCCAATCTAAAGATTATCAAAACCAAGATTCCCTCATAATCACGTTCCTCATCAATCCCATTAATGATCCTAATGATTCTTGAGAAATCGCTCACGATAGAATTAAACAACAAATGAAACAATGTGAAAGATAATCCCGACGATTTCAAAAGATAGATTCGTAGCAACGTGAAAGTTCATGATAAACGTTTTTACCAAGAGACGATGGTAAAACCAAACCCCGGTGTTTTGTAACCCACAAAAAGTCCAAAACGTCAACCAAGACCTCAATCTAAAACAGATTTTGAAAAATCAATCACTAAATTCTTAGATGATCAAAGAGTTTCAAATATGTTTGTCAAAAATAATATTAACGATATGATTTTAAAGATGAAGCAAAATGAAAGGAATTTTCAAACTATCTTTAAAAACATGGAAATAAAAATAGATGAGTGAGAGAAGTCTCAAAACCTCTCTTTTGAACAAACCGAGAGGACTAACCCACCTCCTCCCTCCCTGAAAAAAATTAATGTATTAGAAATTTTGTGACTTGTGTGTGATGCCAAATCCACACCGAGCATGTGCATTCGTATCACCGGAGTGGAAAGTCGATGATTCTCTGAAAAATCAAAAAGTATTCGCCTCCATTCATCACAGTTAATAATAAAACCGAAAAAGATAAAACCTAGGAAGACATCAAAAAAGATATCACGTGGTCAAAACACAAGAATATCTTATTCCCCCGTGAATATAATTCCAAAAATACCATATCCTTTAAAGCGTTAAGAGTGGATCATCCCACTTAAACCGTATCATTAAGAATCTTAAATCGAGTGTCTAAGTAATAATAAAATAGTAAGTTAATAGTAAATAATAATAAACCTATAAAAAAACTAATATATATATAATATATAGATATATATATATATATATTATAGTAAAGTATATATAAAAATATATTAATATATATATATATATATAACAAAAAACTTTGCAGTTTTTAAGTATGTCACACATTCGGCCGGTGTGTCGCGTATCTCAATTTCTGCATCCAAAAAGAAATTTAATGATCAACATATTGTGGTGTGTTCGCTGGAATCCCTCACGAGACTATAACTCGCCACTCAGGCCACCGAGGGGTTTAAAGGCTTGTTGCATAAGCTAAATGCAACCGTGGTAGCCTAACAAAGTGCGCTTTTGTATGTAATGTATTTTCCTGTAGTTGTGTTTATTGTTGCAGATTAAATAAAACAGGTGGACTTGGATTTAGGTGGTATTCCATTTTTACACTTGGAGACTATATAATTTATTATATAGTACATTTGTAAATAACACAGCTTGACGCTTCGTTTCGCGCCATATCCTTCATAATTCAGCCAAGAGCTTATGAGCCCCGGGAAGTTTCAATTTTACGCATAATGCTCTACTTAAGTGTGGAGGAGCTCTCGCTCCTCACAAAAAAAGAACATAATAGAATCACTCAAGGATAGCTCCAATGTAGCTATATCTCTCTATGTCCCGAAAAGTACCGTTTTCCCTTAATTTTCCCTATTTTCTATATTTATCAGTTCTCACATTGAAGGCAATATTCAACTTAAGTGTGGAGGGATAGCAAATAGGAAAAATTAATCATGTCCCTCCATGTTTGCCCTGCAGAAAATTTCAAATTTTCAACTTATAATTTCTAAAAGATTTAAAAATTTTAAAATTTTATATTTTGCTTTTCCAAAAACTTAAAAAATGCACACGCTTATAAGGCAAATCCAACTGGATTGACATTTTAACTAGCACAAAATCAACCAACTTAAATTGTAAGGTTTGCCTCTAGATCTTAAGGAATTCGGGTATCCATCTTTGATACCCAAGATAATTTTTGCCTTTAGCTTGTTCGAGTTAGGGTTGAATGCAGTCATATGTGTCTATTCCGTTGTTACGGATGTGTACGTATGGTCTTTGTCGCCTTTTCTGGAGCATTGGTATTGGTATAAAGTTATATGAGTGGGTCGGTAATTTAGTAGCTCCAGAACTTGTGCTTGATCATCATTTACTAGACCGAAGTGAGGTTAATTTATAGACAAAAATCGTATGATAAGAGGTGAAATAATCCCTATGTTATCATGTATCTGCAGCACTCGCTTTTAGTGTTGAGATCCCCAATGTATCCCAAGAGCAAGAAAAATGTACTCGAGGAAGAAGAAGTTTTGTGCCAGCCTTAGTTATCGCAGTATTGTTAAAAAAATAAAAAATAATAAAGAGAAGAAATTTGAAAAAATAAAAGTTCGAAGTATAAGGCAAAGTTTTGGCACATGGAATCAAGTATATGCTACTCACCCTCATCAATATCACGTTTTGCCTCTTTGAGATTTCTGTCTAGGTGCTCACGCCGCAACGGGCATGTTTATGTGTCTAGTACAAGCATATGGTAGCGACCCAGATTATGTTTGTGCAATTGAGTGACTTCACAAATATAAAACCCTATCTGAGTGACTCGTGTGAATTCAAAAACAAACTTTTCCCCTATGAGGTGGCTCTTTAATGTCCTATGCTAAAAAGTTATAAAATGTAAACACTTATTAATACTAAAATGAATTTTTTCTCCATGTCAATATAAATGAATCTTGTTTTTTCGCTTTGATTGCTTGAGGGCAAGCAATAGCAAAGTGTGAAGGGATTTTGATAACCCTAAATTATACATAGATTTGGCGGTGTTATTTTGCATTTATTTGAACATTCTCATGAATTTTTGGTACTTTAATCAATTATAATTTCCTATTATATCTCTAGGTACAAGGTCCGTGGAAGAATCCGGAAATAACACAAGATTAAGCTTAAAACGAAGGAAATAACTAAAGCTTGAATGAACTCATCGACACCTGCCCACTGTTTTGCCTAAAACTCTCGGTTAACGAACTACTCCGTTTTAGGTTGATTCAAGCGGCCACGCGATAGAGAATTCAGTTATCTACAACCACGGGTGAAAAACCAAGGTGCTGAAAGTACAAATGTGGGCGGTGCGGCGCACAGTTTATTTCGAATTTACCGAGGAAAAAAATTTATATGCAGTTACTTGGGACGAGACGGAGCCTGTTACCACTCCACGTGCGCTGGGGGGGGGCACTTATTTGTAAGTGCGCCGCACTTGGCCCCCGAAATAGCCTATATAAGGCGGGCCCCCTTTGCCTTTCATATTCACACACAACTCCTCACACACCACAATTCCTCCTATTTATTCGGTTAGAATCATAGAAGGGGTGTTTTTTGGTGATAAAGGGCCTGAGAACCTTTGATCCAAAAACCACTTTGATAACCACAAATCATTCAAACACTATTGGAATCAAAGTTCTTAAGAAAGTTGGATAGTCTTGGTTGGATGTTCATCAATTGTTCTTTAGGTTTTGATCCATCAAAGAAGCATAAATAAAAAGTGTTATTTTCGAATCTATAAGCGATTTGTGACAGAATTTGTTTTTTCATAGTTTTCTCACGGATTTTTGCATTTGAATAAAATAAAGTGTTCTGGCTTGGAAAAATTCTTGTGAAATCATCATACTTTGCTCTTGAATGGTATAATCTTGTTTACTCTTTTATGAATATAATCATTTTAATCCATGGTGAATGTTATGTGTTTTGTTACTCTGATCATGGAGTAGTAATCATATGTTTGTTTGGGCATATTGTAATCTTTGATATGGAGCGTTTGTATATGTGTTTATTGAAATGGTTAAACATGATTTTCTAAGTGTAAAGGCCGAAAGGATACTTATAAACTTATGTTTTATCATTCCACCTAATATATTGGTTATAATAACTTATAAAGGCCGAAAGGATTTGTTGTTATTAATCAATATAATCACTAGTTATATTTAAAGGCACCAAAAGGATTTATAACCTGTGATAACTCTATTTTCTAAACTTATAAACACTATCCTAAACACTTTATTATCTAAGTAATCATTGCCTAAACAAACATACCTTAATCATTTTATTGAATCATCTTTTATTGCTTTCTTTACAATATTTGATATATGCAAGATTTGGTTAATTTGATCTGTGACAATTATGTTAGCCTTAGTACCATTAATTACAAACGGTGAAAACTTCAATTCCCTTGGAAACGACCCTTGGGGACTTACCTAAAACTATAAAATATACACGAACAGGTTATACTCCCGAGTAGGTTGTAATATTTTAGTAAAATCGGTATTCTAGTAATATAAATTTAAAGCTTTGGACAGACATACCGCCTATGACTTTTCTTTCTAGGAATTCGGTGTACATTGATGTCAATTTATGCAGAATGCGGTAGAAGTAAAGGCTCTACATTAGTTACTCAGGATTTTCGCCTAATTTCAGCTTCCCGTAGACAAACACATTTTATGAAGATTGATGAGACATCAATAACATTTATTTTATGCAACATTTAAATTCCCATGTAATTAACCCAGTTTGTTAATATTGCAAACAATTGTTACTTTTAATCATTTATAATTTGGAGATTGCAGTAATTACAGAGTACTACTGGTGAATATTAGGCAAAAGGTGCGCATCTCTAGAGCTTAGAACAGAAGATATTTATAAGTATTCCTGTTCTGCAAACCAATATGCCGTAACCATCATGTAAGATACGGAGTATCGGTGCCCCTGCACTCACAATGACGTAGACCAACACTGATCAAATACGTCCGTATCCAGTGAAGACTAATACGACGTATTGAGATATTAGTATAGTGAATATTCAGAAGATATTAAACTGTCCCTACTCTACAGAAACCCCAATACACATATCCAATACAGGGGATTAGCCGTATTGACACCGACTTCAGACCTAAGAAATACAAACTCCAAAAACGAGTTTTAAGTGTGCTAAATCTTATTCCTCGATCACCTAAACACCCACAAAAGCCGATTTTCACATAGAGAAAAAGGACAGAAAGAGGTCTTGCAAAAACCATTCCAATCCATAGAAGACAATGTGTGAAATGTATCGTTAACTTTTGTAATCTTTTATTTTTTGGTATCATTTGTTAACTCAATTAGTTTACACTTGGCTAAGCCATTACACTTGTATATAATTATGATGGTTTTGAAAGGGCTAATACCTTTGGGTAATTAGCATTTTAATGAAGATTCAATGTTTGATTTTTTTTATATCTCGATTTCCTTAAATTATCGTTGAAATGCTTGTCTTTATGTTTATCAATTTATACTTACTTTTACAGTTGCTTTTTGGTATGCGACATATCATTCAACTGGATCTAGTGATATGTGACCAAGTTATCTACGATACCAACCCGGGGATAGTTCTCCATATAGGTGAATATTAGACAGCACAGAAACATAAGAATCACAAATATTGTGCTGCTAAATCCGTGCTAAGGATACGCTTCTGGCTTAACTAGTTTTCGGATATTGCCTTTGGTTTATTGAACAAGATGACTAGCAGGTGAACCTAGATAATTAAAAAAATAATGTTCTGATTCCATTGGATAGTTAGACAAGTGGACTACCTAGAGTAAAAAATTGCCATTAAGGCTAATTAGTAGGTAAAGGCTCTATAGCTAGGGTATTAAACCAAGATCACCATTGCTTTAATCCCTAAGAAAGATTTTACTTAGAAAATAAGACAGTATTATAATAATTGGCGTATGCTTTAATAGTGACAGACTAATAGTGTCTAGGTCGTAGGATGAAGTCCCACCTAAGTCTAAGAAATAAGAAGATATGCCAAACTCGAGATAAGGAATCATTGCAACTGAATAAACAAACCAACTTCTAATCAGATTTAATGATGGCTAAATACAATTTTTCTATCATAAGGCTTGACCACTCTTTTAATCCTTCTGCTGATTTGAGCTTGTGTGGGTTAAAGTGTCTGAATTGATTGAGTCACCTCACCAAACCCGTGGCCAGTCCTATCAGGCTAAAAACCCCCTTGTTAACCTATTAGACAATAGGAATAGAACTAACACAAGATTAAACATAGGTTTTGGACTTAGATTAGAATTAAGTTAGATTAGATAACCCAAATATAATAAAAATAAAGAAGAATTTAAAAAACCTCACATCAAGTGTTCGAACACCCTACTTCCCACACAACTAACCGACCGACTTTTCCCAGGGTACACTCTACTTGCCTGTTAAAAGTGTTGTTTGTTTGTTGGTTAAGTCGGCAAAAAATATAAATTTAAAACTTGAATCATAAAAATATACACCACACAACGACACATCCAAACAATGACACAAAACTTTTGCTTTTTTTGGGGATATAAGTAGAAAATAGATTTTGACAAAAGTTTTATGAGTGATTACTCTCCACACGCAGGGCCTTACTTTCCTAAATTAGACATAGGTAATCCGGGCTATGATCATTGAGGCCTAAAACCGATCAAAGCTCATTTTTTTGTCACAACGTGATGTTATGTATATAAGAATAATGTGTAGCAAAATAGTTTTTATTATATTGTGACAAAATAATTCACAAGAAGAAAACAAGGTAAGTTTATATAGGATGACAAACACAATGGTTGCGAGATAACCCATAAGTTTTCATAGACAATATTTAAATCCCCATCCATGGGGATTGGTAGTGCGTAAAATCATTTCTATCTGTGATGAAAATAAAATAGTTTCATAAAATTAAAACAAAATGATTTATAAGGTGAGAGTAACGTGGTATTTGAAATGATAACAAAAATAGTATATAGGATATCAAGAAAATAGTTTATAAGGTGATAGAAAGATTGTTTGTAGAATGATAGTAATTTAGTTTATAAAATAATAGTGAAATTTGTTCTTATATATAGTAAATTAGTTTACAAACACTATTGAATAGTTTTTATAAAGTGGATGGTAACTGATTTTATTAAATAAAAGCAAAACTCTTCATAAAATAGCTAGCAAACCTAGTTTATGGCGATGACCCCAAATTATTTTGTAAAATGGTAAGAGAGTAATATTTTAAATATGCAAAGTAAAAATAGTTTATAAATGATAGTGAAATATTTATAGCGATAATAAAAAAGAACATTTTTATATAAGTGATAAAAAACATCGGCTTATTAGGTAGTATCAGAAATGGTTTATTTATGATAGTAGAAATATAATTTTTAAAGTGGTAGTCTTTACGACATGAATGGTCAATACACAATATATAAATGATAGTGAGACTATTTTATTATGATAGTAGACAATATTTTATTTATAAGGTTGATAATAAAAAAATTTTAATAAATGATTTGAAAATCAATGAGTTTATAAGGTAATAACAAAATGATTTTTAGTATGATAGAAAAATAGTTTATATAATAAGCAAAAAAAAATTCCTATAAAATGAATGGTTTCAAAAAAATTTATTCTCTATTAAATTCAAATCATCAGTAAGATAGTTTATTATTGATAGTAAAAATATTTATCAACGTGGTAGTAAACATTGGTCATAAGTGATTGTACAAAATACTTATTAGGCTTATCATAAATAAGGAGCGATTGCCTTGCATAACTTAATAAGACTTAAAGTAATTTGGACGAAATTATTCCGGTTCCACGACACTTTAATTTGATAGGAAATTTTAAATCATTCACCACACATACAACAAAATCTAAAAAGAAAGTACAAACACAAATAGAACACGAGTTTAAGATATTATAAATTAGGTCTCGCACTAGATAAGACAGGAGGTCTCATTTCCTCTACGCAATTAACGTAAATGTCATGACACTAAGTCTCCACGAGGTTCTTCCTTTTCCATTAGCTATGTTCACATTGGGTTCTGACTCCTCCACTTTAGACAATCACTCTTGTAATGGTCCAAATCCTAAGCCTTCCCCACACTCATAAATAGGGTAAACTTCACGCTTCTGTTTTGCCACTGGGGGTCTCAGTGCGCTTGTAGGGACGGGGCCCTAGAATTTCTAGTTTGGTGACCAATCCGCTTGCAGTTGCTACATGTCACACCCCCAAAATCAAGGCAAACCGGAATAGTAACAATGGGTTCGACTTCAAGGACACAAAGTAACAAGTCACCAGAAAACGACCTTCAAAAGAGACGTTAAAAAAAATATAAATTCACATTCGTTATATTAAAATCAGAGTTTACAAAGGATCACATTTATAATGCAATAGAAACATTTTGTTTATTTTAAAACGTTTGTCGAATGGTATACAAGTTATTAAGCCTTCAAAAATATATATATTCGCGCGACTCGAATGCTCCCAATGCTCAGCTAGCAAAATAATAACCTAAGAAAATTAGACACACGCAAAAACATCAGACACAATAATGTGGGAATTCATATTTTTAAGTAAAAGCAATATTGAAATAATTTAAGAATATTTCAGAAGAAAAGCAGCGGTAACCAACACATTTAAAAAGTTTATTTCGACATCCTATCTATTTACCGAAATCTATATTAATTTCAGTCAATCAAGTATTTAAACCTGGACCACAAGACTTAGGTAAAAAGGTGGACGCTAAGTAGGATTCCGAAGTCCAAAAACAAAGTAATAGCAGACAATGATACTATTCCCATATCCAAAATCTTTAGGTAAGGTAGGACAAGAAAACACATTCAATATCAATGTCCAACACCATGTATTAACACACTAAACCTCATGACCCCGAAGCCTTAACCTAGATTTTTTTGCCCCAATCGAATATACGGATGCATGCCAACACCCACGTACTACCCGTCTCAATGTTAAATGCACCTTGAACCTAAAACTAGTAACACCTACCCAAGGAAAGGTGGGGATTGTCAGTCCCGTGATAGATCTATCCACAACACTATAATCGCGCTACTTACTACAATAGCCAATGAACCCCCTAGATTCATGATAAATAGTGACTTCAACGGCAATAAGGTAACTTAGCAATAATATTCAGGCCGTAATCTAGATACAACCACTTTGTAAACACTTGAAAGCACTTAGAAAAACACCTGTGTCAATAGTAAAACACAAAGCAATGAATTTCAAAAATTCTCACTGGCTTCAAAATATATGTTATTCAACGATCTGAACTCATGTAGTACAAACTCATGCGTTATAGTAAAAATAGTCATGTAAACACTTATGTAGAAAATCACATAAGTTTACTTGGTCAAACGAGCATGTATTCCTCTACCCCACTCGCCCTCGAAAACAGTCATGATAAACCATTATAAAAAGCAGAATAGAATGGGGCTATGAATTCACCTTGATCAACGATCCAAACGATCGAATAAGCCAAATAAAATCATACAAACGAAGCGCAGTAACGATCTTGATCACGACCTATAATTTACGTCGCTTCTGAAATTACAATACGGTCAAAAATACGAGCAATCGATGCGTACATCGTTTACGATAAAAGAACATATATATGATATATATTATATATATATATATTATATATATTATATATATATCATATATATGATAATATATATATATATGCGTATTTCATCGTAACGAATATACGCATACGTTAGCTCTATTTTGTACGTATTGTAAGCAAGGCGACTTAATTATAGTCGTGATCAAGATCGAGTTACTGCTTCGTTTATGATTATTATTTTGGCTTATTCTAGATCGTGATCGTGATCAAGGTGAATTCCATAGCCCCAATCCTTTTCTCGTTTTAAAAAATGGTTTTTTCCCAACTGTTTTCGGGGTCGAGCAATACATCGCTCCGTTGTTTACCTAATAAAACTTCATTGCTTTCTATTACATAAGTGTTACATGACCTTATATTTTTAAACTGAAAGCGAGTGATTTTTTACTTCCACAGAGATTGTCAGATCGTCTAATACCTCTAATTGAAGAGCCGTGCATTTTTGAATTAAAACATGCTTGTTTTAACTATTGACCACACCAGTGTTTATTCTAATGCTTATCCAAAGTGTTTTACAAAGTGTATGCTATCATAGATACTGCCTGAATATTATTGGCTAAGTTACACTCTAAATGCCCGTGAAGATCCCTATTTATACTCATTGAATACGTTAATTGCTGAATTGATAGTAAGCGGAGTGTGTGTGGAATAGATCTTATCAGGAACTTGTCAATCCCCCCCTTTCCCTTGGGTTACTAGTTGATACAAGTGCATTTAACATTGAAGGTGTCCCGGTGTTTGGCAATCATCCTATATTCCCCGATTTGGGGCAAAAATCTAGTTAAGAGGCCTTCGTGGGTCAGAGTTTTAGTGCAATAATTACATTGTGTTGACGATGATGAATGATTTCGCTTGTCTACCTTACCTATTTTGGACTATGGAATACGTACATAGTCGGCTATTAATTTGTCTAGGACTTCGGAATACGTTACTTAGTTCCACCATTACCTAATCCTTGTGTCCAGTTTTAAATCTATATTTACTGAATTAAATTACTTAGATTTCGGATAGGATTTCGGAAATAGACACTTTTTAAATGTTGTAAACGGCTGTCTTTCTTCTGAATATTTCTTAAATTTTTTCAATACTTAGCTTTTTAGTTAAACCATAGTATTCACCAACATTATTTTGTTGATGTTTTTTGCTGTATTTTTCTTAGGTTATTATCTTGCAAGCTGAGCATTAGGGACGCATTCCGAGTCGCGCGCTGAAGTATATACAGTTTTGAGAAGGCTATAATAACGCTGTACGCTACCAATTCGGACAATAACGTATTTTAATAATAACACAAGAAGTTTCTATTGCAATTATAAATGTATCCTCTTGTAAACTGTGGGAAATGTTAATACTAAGAATGTGAAATTTATTTACACGCTCTCTTTTAAGGCTCTCGTTTCTCTGTGAACTTGACTTTTGTGCCTAGAAGTCAGCACCCCAAATGTTTTACTATTCCGCTGCCGTCTGAATTTGGGGGTGTGACATGTAGGCTACTGCAAAGCGAGATTGGTCACCAAACTAAAATTCTAACGGGCCCCGTCCCTAACAAGCGCACTTGACGAACCCCAGCTGGTCAAAACAGGAACGCGTGCAAAGTAACCCATTATAGTGTGGAAGAGGCTAGGACATTACAAAGTGATTGTCTAAAGTTGGAGGAATCAGAACCAAGGTTAACACGCAATGTGAAAGGCAGAACTCGGTGGACGCTACTCTATTCGTCATGACATTTTAAACAGTTATAATGGCTTAGGGAGAGGTACCCCCGCGTCTTATCTAGTGGAACACCTAAATTTTAATAACTATCCTAAAACTCAGTTCCAATTTTGTGGTATGTACATTTCTTTTAGATTTTGTTTGGTATGTGTTGAATGATTCTAAATTTCCCCACTCATGACAAATTTAATGTGAGTCCGTTAAAATTTCGTCGAAATTACTTTAATTCTCTATTAATTTATGCAAGTCACTCTCCAAATTATTATAATCCTATAAGTATTTTTACAATCACCTTATGAACCATTTTACTACCACGTGATAAACTATTTTACTATCAATAATAAACTATCTTACTATCGATTGATAACCACATTATTTGATAGACAATTTATGCGTAATAGAATAAACTATTTTTCTATCATACGAAAAATCCATTTCTGTTATTAACCTTAAAAAAATCTCATTGATTTCAAATCATTATATAAAAGTATTTTTTTCCTAACAACCTTTATAAAATATGTCTACTACTCAATAATAAATTGTCTCACTAACACTTTATAAACTGTTTTTTAACTTTTTTACCATCATTTATCAGTAAACTACGACACTTATAAACTATATTTCCTACTGATC
Source organism: Tanacetum coccineum (assembly GCA_026074375.1). Taxonomy (NCBI): domain Eukaryota; kingdom Viridiplantae; phylum Streptophyta; class Magnoliopsida; order Asterales; family Asteraceae; genus Tanacetum; species Tanacetum coccineum. Next base: position 56,918 of record BQNB010003626.1, read on the forward strand.
AATAAAACCAATTTTGCTACTACCTAATAACCTATTTTATTATCACAATAAAAAAACTAGTTATTTTTTTATAATTCGCTTATAAAACCCTATTGCACTATTCATTTCATAAACTAATTTATCTATCAAATGATAAAAAAACTCTCTTCGCCCAGTTGTAAACAAAATATTGTGTTGTTATCTCATAAACATATTTTGCTATTATTTGTCATAAGCAGTATTGCCTGACTATTTAATAAATCAAGTTACCATCCACTTATAACTATTCCAAACTCAGTGTTCTGTAAACGAATTTATACTATATATCAAAACTATATTCAACTATTATATTCTAACCACAATTACTCCATCCATCTACACATAATCTATTTCCCTTTCACCTATATAAAACTATTATTCCTTCTGTGAGATATCAAATATAGCTATTTTTGTTTATCATTTCAAATACCACATACTCTCACCTTAATAAATCATAATTTGTTTTCTTAATGTATTATCACAACTATTTTTATTTCATCACATAAATTATTTTATATCTTACCAACCCCATATGAGGTATTTTTTAAATGTATTGCTTATGAACCATCTTAAGGTATCTCCGCAAACCATTTTGTTGTCAATCACCTATAACGTACCTTGTTTTCAATCTTGTAATTATTTTGTCAACAATATAATAACTATTTTGATACTACTATATACGTAACATTCAGTTATGACAAAAATGACATTGCATCGTTATCCTCAATTATACATACTCCATTACCTAATGTCTAATTTAGGAAGACCATGCCGTGCTGAGAGTAATTCACCTAACAACTTTTGTCAAAAACAAATGTTCCTACTTATATCCCCAAAAAGCACAGTTTTGTGTAATGTTTATGTGTCGTTGTGGGTGTCAAATAATTAAGAATTCCCGTTTTCACATTTATACTTATATTTGCCGACTGAACCCAAAAAACCACAACTTAACAGCATGTACCCAGTCCGAGTGGTAGTTGGTGGTAAGGTAGGTTCGAACACTTGAAGTGAGGTTAAATCTCTTATGTTTAATTAATATGTTTGTATATCTTAATCTAACTTTAAATTCTAATCGAAGTCAAACCATGTAAATACTTATTTAGTTCTATTTCACTTAATTCTAACAGGTTAAAAGGGGGTGTATTCCCAAGCCTGAGAGACTGCAAGGGTTTGGTGGGTGACTTAAAGAATCAATTCCAAGACACTTTTAAACCCACACAATAGGCCAAATCAGCAGAAGATAAAAGAGATGGTCACGCCTCTCATGCATAGACAAAACTTCGCTATAAGCCAGTCCATTAATCTGAATTCAAAAAGTTTTTGGTTTGTTTTTATTCATGACAAGATTTACTTATCTCGAGGTGGATATCATTCTTAACGTTAGCGGTAGGACTTCATCCTAAGACCCTAGACACAATAATTCTGTCCACAATTAAGCATCCGCATAAACTTCCTTAATTTTTCTAGTAAAATCTTTCTTACGTGACTTTAAAGCATTGGTGATCTTTGTTAAACTCCTAGCCATAGAGACGTTTACCTACTTAATGCTTTAATGGCAAATTTATAACTCTAGTAGGTCCACTTGTCTAACTATCCAATGGAATCAGAACATTATATTTTAATTATACCACTAGTTCACCTGCTAGTTCCCCCAAAATTCTTTTCTTGTTTCAATAAACCAAAGGCAATATCCGAAAACTAGTTAAGCCAGAAGCGTATCCTTAGCACGAATTTAGCAGCACAATATTTGTGATCTTATGATTCTAGATGTATAAATCACTATATGGAGAGCTATCCCGGTATCTAGATAACTTGGTCCATATCACTAGATCCAGCTGAATGATATGTTGCATACAAAAGCACGTAAAGAAGTATAAATTGATAAACATAAACAAGCATACAACGATAAATTAAGAAATCGAGATATAAAAAAAACCCAAACATTTCAGAATCTTCAGAATAATGGCTTAATACCCAAAGGTATTACCTTCAAACATCATAATTTTTAAATACAAGAGTAAATGCTTAGCCTAAGGTAAACTACTTCGACTCACAAAGGATACCAAAAACTGAACGATTACACAAGTATAAGAAATTACACATTGTCATTCTAGGATTTGGACATGCCGTTGCAAGCACCTCTTCTGCTCTTCTTTTCCCTATTAGAAAATCGCTTTTGTGGTTTAGGTATCGAGAAAAATTTATAGCACACATAAAACGCTTTTGAGTATGTACTTATAGGGTCACAGTGTAAGCGGTGTCAATACGGCTGAATCAATGTAATGGATATGGGTCGTATTGGGGTTTTCTCTCTTAGAGTAGTGTTGACCACGTTTAATGATCTTCTAGCAAGAGTGCACATACTATACTCTCCAATACTCTCTATTAGTCTTCACTTGGATACGCGACGTATTGATCAAGTGGTTCTACGTCAATCTAATGCGTCAGGCACCGATACTCCGTATCTTCCATGAAGGGATACGGCATATTGTTGTCAGAACAGTAATCTTAAAAAATATCTTCGGGTAAGCTCTAGAATGCATCACCTTTTGCTAATAATCACCAAGTACATCTGTAATTACTGAATCTCAAATATAAATGATTAAGTAACACACTGTATTGCAATAATTATACAAACTGGGTTAATTACATGGGATAAATGATGCTATAAAATAAATGTTATTTGATGTCATCAATCTTCATAAAATGTGTTTGTCACGGGAAGCTGAAATTAGGAATCATAGTAACTAAGTAGGCCTTTACTCTACATTCTGCATAAAATTGACATCATTGTACACCGAATCCTAAGAAGAAAAGTCAAGGCGTATGTTTTCCAAGCTTTAAATTTATAATACTAGAAATACCGATTTTACTAAAAATACAACACTCGGGAAGTATACCTGTTCGTGTATAGTATAGTTTTAGGTAAGTCCAGGTCGTTCCACGGGAATTGAAGTTTTCACAGTTTGTAATTAAGGTACTAAGGCTAACATAATGGGTCAAGATCAAATTTAACCAAATCTTGCATATAATCAAATATTGGAAAGACAGCAAAAAAAGACTGATTTCAATACAAGATTAAGGTATGTTTTGTTTAGGCAATGATTACCATAGATAATAAAGTGTTTTAGGATCTAGTGGTTTATAAGCTTTAGAAAATAGAGGTAATCACAGGTTTATAATCCTCTGGCCTTCAAATATAACTAGTGATTATATTAGATTAATAGTAACAAATCCCTTTCGGCTTTATAAGTGTATTATAACCAATATATTAGGTGGAAATGATAAACAAAGTTTAAAAGATCCTTTCGGCCCTTACACTTAGAAAATCTTGTCTAACCATTTTATAAACACATATACAACCGCTCCCCATATCTAATGATTACAATATGCCCAAACAAACATATGATTACTACTCCATGATCAGAGTAACAAAACACATAACATTCATCATGGATTCAACAAAGATTATATTCAAAAGAGTAACAAGATTCATACCAATTCCAAGAGCAAAGTATGGTGATTTCACAAGAATTTTCCAAGAACACTTTATTATAAAAATCCGAAAACTATGAACAATTCCGTCATAATCGCTTATAGATTCGAAATAACACTTTTATTATGCTTCTTTGATGGATCAAAACCTAAGAACAATGATGAACATCAACCAAGACTATCCAACTTCTTCAAGAACTTTGATTCCAATAGTGGTGATGATTTGTGTTATCAAAGTGGTTTGGATCAAAGGTTCTCACCTTTATCACCAAAACACCCCTTCTAATGATTCTAAACGAATATGGGGGGGGGGAATTGTGTTGAGAGTTGTGTGAAATATGAAAGGCAAAGGGGCCTTATATAGCTATATCGGGGAGCCAAGTTGCGGCCAACTTACACATAAGTGCGCGGAAACTTAGGTGTAAAATCTGCCGCCCCCACGTAAGGGCATTAAATTCTCTAAATTCGAATAAATGTGCGCCGCACATTTAGCTACTTTCAGCACTTGGTTTTTTCAAGTGGTTTAGATAACTGAATTCCCCATCGCGTGGCCGCTTGAATCAACTAAAACGGAGTTCGTATGACCGAGTTATGGCCAAAACAGTGGGCAGGTGTCGAGAGATCATTCAGCTTTAGTTATTTCTTCGTTTAAGCTTCAAATCTTTGTTATCTTCCGTATTCTTCCACGACATGTACCTAGAACATATAATAGCAAATATACTTGATTAAGTTACCAAATCATGAGAGAAATTCAAATTAAATGCAAATAACACCGCCAAAAAATTAAAATTTTAGTGCGTTATCAAATCCCTCGGGGGGGGGGGGGCGGGGCGGGGGGGGGGGGTGGGGGGGGGGGGGGGGGGTGGTGTCTCTCACACTAGCTATTGCTGCCCTCAAGCAATCAAAGCGAAAAAAACAAGATCATTTATCTTGACATGGAAAAAAATCATTTTAGCATTAACAAGTGTTTACCAGTTTTATAACTTTTTAGGCATAGACGTATAATAGAGCACCTCACATAGGGAAAGTGTTTGATTTTTTAATTCACTCGAGCCACTCAGATAGGGTTTATATTTGTAAAGTCACTCAAATGCACAGACATAACTAGGTCGTAATCGACCGATATGCTTACTAACACATAAACATGCCGTTGCGGCGTGAGCACCGAGACAGAAATCTCAAAGAGCAAACGTGTATTGATGAGGTAGTACATATACTTGATTCCATGCACACTACTTTTGCTTATACTTCGAACTTTTATTTTTATCAATTTTCTTCTACTTTATTATTTTTTATTTTTTTTAACAATACTCAATTACTAAGGCTGCACAAAACTTCGTCTTCCCTCGAGTACATTTTTCTCTTGCTACTTGGGATACCTTGGGATCTCAACACTAAAAGCGATGCTCGCAGATACTATAACATAGGATATTCAGCCAGCTTATCAAATATTTTTGGCTATAAATTAACCTCACTACGGTTTGTAAATGATGATCAAGCACAAGTTCTAGAGCTACTAAATTAACCGACCCACTCAATATAACTTTAATAACAATAACAATTCGCCCAGAAAAGACGAGAAAAAAAAAAGAACCAGACGACACATCCGTAAACAACGGAATAGACACTATGTCTCAATTCAATCCCTAACTCTAACAAGCAGAAAGGCAAAAATTATCTTGGGTATCAAAGATGGATACCCGAATTCCTTAAGATCTAGAGGCAAACCTTACAATTTAAGTTGGTTGATTTTGTGCTAGTTAAAATGTCAATCCAGTTGGATTTGCCTTATAAGCGTGTGCATTTTTTAAGTTTTTGGAAAAGCAAAATATAAATTTTAAAATTTTTTAAACTTTCTAGACAATTAACAGTTGAAATTTGAAATTTACTGCAGGCAAACATGGAGGGGACATGATTAATTTTTCCTATTTGCTACCCTCCACACTTAAGATGACTATTTGCCTTCAATGTGAGAACTGAAAATATAATAAATAGGAAAATTAAGAAAATCGTACTTTTTCGGACAAGAGAGCGATATAGCTACAGTGGAGCTACCTTGAGTGATTCTATATGTTTCTTTTTTTGTGAGGAGCGTCGAGCTCCTCCACACTTAAGTAGAGCATTATGCGTAAAATTGAAACTTCCCGGGGCTCATAAGCTCTTGGCTGAATTATGAAGGATATGGCGCGAAACGAAGCGTCAAGCATGTGTATTCTACCAAATGTAATATAATAAATATATAAGTCTCCAAGTGTAAAATGGAAACCACCAATCCAAGCTCCACCTGTTTTATTTAATCTGCAAAATAAACACAACTACAGGAAAAACATTAAATACAAAAGCGCACTTTCGTAGGCACCACGGTTGCATTTAGCTTATGCAACAAGCCTTTAAACCATCGTATGACCCCCGAGTGAGCGAGTTATAGTCCTGTGAGGATTTCTCAGCGAACACTACCCGACAAAGTTTCGATATATTTCTTTAAAATGGGAGGGGAGAGAGACTAGTGGTGTGTGTGTGTTTATTTTGAGATGGTAATGAAAATGAGATAAACTTTTTATATATATATATAAAGTTATAACCAAAAGTGACAAGTCTCAATAGTTTGGGGTGCATTATGTAAATTTTTAGTATAGTTTTGACAAATATCGGTTCGAGACTCGTTTGAATGGCTTAACGGATGATTCAAATCTCGAAACTTACGCCATTTTTTTCCAAATCATTTTTCTGATAAAAATGATTATTTATTTGATATTATTTCATAAATATTTTCATAACATTTATAAAAATATTCGTTATTTATTTAGTGAACTGGTTACGTCTCGTTCAGAATAAAAATAGATTTCAACTCGAATATTCGCGTTTTCAAAAACGCTTTTAATGAAAATGCTAAGTATTTTATTAAATATTTTTATTTAATAAAACGTGATAATTAAATATAATTTAATTATTTTTGTGTTTCTAAATCTTGCAAGGGCATTTCAGTCACCTTCTGACTGTTTTCGGGTCTCGGTCAAAACTAAAAAGTTGTCAGGAATGTCGTTTTATATTAAATTGCTTTTGAGTCCGAATAATAAAAACGTGATTTAACGGCTCGTTTTTGATAAATCAACTTAGGAATAACTTATATTTCCTTTAAAAATTCCGAAAATTCTCGGATGTTACACGTTTATTGTTTGTTTAATTGTGATTTTGTGTTACTATTTCATTAAGAATTCTTCTAATATTTACGATTAAATTCTGTATAATCTTTAATACATTCACACAAAGTTTCTACTATAGTTGTGTTAGATTTATCTAATATAACTAAACCTTAAACAAGCTTAAGGAATTCGATCTATAGAAGTGGGATCTAACAAGAAGTATCCTACAACTGGGACCAACAATCTCTTCCTCTCCAAACCGATCAAATAGATAGGTTCTACCCTTTTTTATTGGCGATCGACATTAGTCAATACCCTAAATTGACTCTAGTCTATTTTAGGGTTACCCTGATTTCATTATCGCCTAACTTGCGGTAGGTTCGAAGCCCTAGTTCTACCTGTGTAGTACTAGTGGAAACATGACGCAACCCAATGTCTGTTTTAGTCCTGAAAACCCTAAAGTGGTCGAACATTAAGAAGAAGATGGATCCCGCATGTTCGTTGATCAAGAAACTTACACACTTGTACGATAACAAGTAAGTCTTCTATAAACACCCTTTATACGTGTTTAGGTTTTAGGTTATATTAATGTTTAGGTATGATCATGCTATTAGGGTTTAGTTGGATGCATGGCTAACTCTGTGTTTTCTTTCTGCTGTTATTGGCCATGCGGTATACCACCGGAACGGTACACATTTGGCTTGTTTCGTTTTGTGGTTTGCTTCTACCTTTGTTCATTAGTACATATAATTTATTTTTTTGTGTATTTTATAGAGGTTTCAGATGGTTGTGTAGGGAAACAGTTACACTTTTATTAAAATAAATTATATTACAATAAATAAAATTAACAGTGAGAAAATACTAGAAAATAAAATAGACATAATAGGGTAGAAGCAGAAGACAGACACTATATAACGGTAATTAAAAGAAAGTAATAAAATGTCAAGCCACTAGGCTCGTGTTTAACACGATTCCCTTAAAAAAGATTCGTAATTTGTTTCCTAGGGTACAACGGCCAAAGCAGATGTACTTCCGGACGTGACAAACTTTCCTAAAAGATCACTAAAGCAATGCGCGTTTCTGATCAAAGTAGAGCTGGAAAATTTGTACGTATGGAGCTGTAGTGTTTTCGGTTGTGTAAAAACTAAATTAGCCTTGGGTTTAATTTATAATGTGAAATTGTCTTGGTCACCAAGACAGAATAACTACTAAAAATTAAACTGATTGCAAATATGCTTTATAATAAACATGATTTGAAATCATTATTTAACAAAACTGTATATGTATTAAACTTGTACAGAAAGTTTAAATCAATTCCTAAAATAAATTGATACAAATTTATAGAAATGAAATCAGAATCTCTAACAAAAGGATTCACGTACAAGCTCAAATTTTTAGAGCTGCATTGTGTCCGCAGGTCGCGCGGGCTCGCATGAATTCACAATCTTAATCCGAAATCTGCACCCTCTGCGCGTGTACGTAGGTGTTGGAGTAAAAACTAACAAATCAATTTGAATATCGATACCAAGATTTATATATAAACACCTCTTTATTTCCTTTACCAAGGGATGTGGGATACTTTCTCAAATCCTATATTTTATGTTTTAAGTTCCTCACTTTGAGACACGATATCTCATTCATATTAACTCCATTTTAGACATAATTTAGCTCGTTGCAAAGCTCTCTTTAAGGAGAACACAAACCTACTAGCTAATAAAAATATATATAACATATACATATATTAAATAATGTTCAAAGTTTATAAATAATCATTTTGCAAAAACAATTTCCAACAATCCCACCACATGAATGGTGATCGGTAAAAAACACACGAATGTTTTGGCAAAATTTCTACGGTTAAGTCCTGCATAGGATAGGTAGGTGTGACCCTTTGAACCTTCCCTTGTGAGAGGCACTTTATCTCCTAGATCTGAGTAGATGCGATGTCCTTGAATTCAATATACGTTTATGTAGATGACATTAAACTTCACACAAGACTCTCCCTAACCTTTTCAAGTCCGCATAGTCGTTTTCATTATGTTTATAAACACTAGCCTTGTTCTACAAGAGCTCTTAGGAATTATTCCCCACACAATTCCATTTGAAGTGACCCCACTTCTCTCTCACATAGGTGATTTCATCTTGTATCATTAAAGACATATGTTTTGCGAGTTCATCTTTAATCATTATGCTTTATGATTTCATGTTGAATCATTAAAGCCATATGTTTAACCTCTCAACTAGTCACATTTTTTATAAGAATGGACTAGGAAGTTGCACTATTAAGTAACTTCCCCACATTGGCGTGGTTTCCCCTACATTTATATGATTAGGTTGTCATATTGAACCCAAATCTTGAGATCACTAGTCAACTGGGTTAAGTTTTCCTTCATATAAACTCATTCCTTTTAGGGTTTAGTCCCATTCCCTTAGACCACTTACTAACTAACTCTCTGCATAAGCCTTTCATAAGCGGATCAGCGATGTTATCCTTTGACTTCACATACTAAATTGAGATAACTCCCGTTAAGAGTAGTTGTCGTATTAAATTAGGTCGATGATGGAATTGTCTGGACTTTCCATTATACATTATGCTATGAGCTCTTCCAATTGCCGATTGACTATCACAATGTATACTAACAGTCGTTACCAATTTAGGCCACCTCGGTATGGCCTCTACGAATTAACGTAGCCAATATGCCTATTCTTCTCATTTATCTAAAGCGATATATTCTGATTACATTATGGACTTTAGCTATAACAGTTTGCTTAGAAGACTTCCAAGTTATAGCTACCCCTCCTAGTGCAAATATATATCCACTAGTCGATCTAGAATCCTTTATGTTAGATATCTAATTTTCATCATTGTATCCTTTGATAACAACCGAATATATATCATAATGCAGCCCATAATCGCAACTGTATCTCAAATAATGAAGTACCCTAGTCATAGCTTTCCAATGTGCATCACTTGGATTACTAGTATACCTACTTAGCCTACTAATAGCATATGCTAAGTTAGGTCGAGTAGATGTCATTAAATGCATTAACATGCCAATAATTCTTGAATAATACAATTGGGCAACACCCAAGCGTCTATAGTTAGATAGATGCATACTAGTGTCAATTGGAGTGTTCTAGCCATGCCAGAATCCCCCACATTGTGAGTATCAATAATTTTGTCCACGTGATGTGCTTAACTTAACATAAGTTCATTCTGGGTTCGTATGATTTTTATTCCAAGGATCACATTAGTCAAACCCATATCTTTCATGTCAAACTTTCATTTCAACATGTCTTTAGTAGATTTGATCATCTTGTCGTTACTACCAATGATAAGCATATCATATAAACATAAGATTACATATCCATCATTTGTGTCTTTTACATATGCACACTTGTCAGATTCATTAATTTTGAATCCACTCTCTAACATGGTGTGGTCAAATTTTTTATGCCATTGTTTAAAAGCTTGCTTTAAGCCATGTAATGACTTAACAAGCCTACAAACTGTACTCTCTTATCCAGGAGCTATGAAACCCTCAGGTTGGTTCATGTATATTTCTTCTTCTAAATCTTCGTTTAGAAATGCCAGTTTTACATCCATTTGGTAAACTTCCAAATTTCTTAATGCAGCAATAACAAGTATCATTCTAATTGAGGTTATTCGTGTAACAAGATTATAAGTATCAATATAATCTAGACCTTCTTGTTCTCTAAATCCTTTGATTACCAATCTTGTTTTGTACTTGTCAACGGTGCCATCAACTTTCATCTTCTTCTTAAAGATCCATTTATAGTCAATTGGTTTACAACCAGGAGGTAAATCCACACGCTCCCAAGTTTGATTTTGTAAAATGTAATCTATTTCACTTTTAATGGATTTTTTCCATCGAGGCCCTTCCGAGGAAGTTACTACTTCTCGATAAGAAGTGGGTTCATTTTCTACCATAAAAGAAACAAAATCGGGTCCAAATGATTTCTCGGTTCTTGCCCTTTGCTTCTTTTAGGTTCAACCTCTTCTTCCTTGGGTTGATCTTATCTCTCATCTTGGAGATCATTATCATCTCGTTGTCTCTTATCTTGGAAAAATTTGTCATCTATTCTAGATGAGCTTCCAGTTTCCTTCGTTAAACAAGAAAACATATTTTTAAGAAGGAAGCTGATGTGTGTTTTACAAGCTTTAAATTTATAATACTAGAAATACCATTTTTTACTAAAAATACAACACTCAGGAAGTATACCCGTTCGTGTATAGTATAGCTTTAGGTAAGTCCAGGTCGTTCCACATGAATTGAAGTTTTCACAGTTTGTAATTAAGGTGCTAAGGTAAAAATGATTGTCACGGATCAAATTAACCAAATCTTGCATATATCTAATGTTGCAAAGAAAAGCAAATAAAGGGATGATTCAATTAAATGATTAAGGTTTGTTTGTTTAGGCAATGATCACTTAGATAATGATGTGTTTAGAATAGTGTTTATAAGTTAGAAAATAGAGTTATCACAAGTTATAAATCCTTTCGGTCTTTAAATATAACTAGTGATTATATTGATTAATAACAACAAATCCTTTCGGCCTTTAAATATCACTAGTGATTATATTGATTAATAACAACAAATCCTTTCGGCCTTTTTAAGTTATTATAACCAATATAATAAGTGGAATGATAAAACATAAGTTTATAAGTATCATTTCGGCCTTTACACTTAGAAAATCATGTTTAACCATTTCAATAAACAAGTATCCAAACACTCCATATCAAAGATCACATATTGCCCAAACAAACATAAAAGGATTACTACTCCATAATCAAAGTAACAAAACACATAACATTCATCATGAATTCAATAATGATCATATTCAAAAGAGTAACAAGGTTTATACCGACTTCAAGAGCAAATGTTGATGATTTCACAAGTTTTCCCAATGAAAACTATATTATATTCAAAAGTAAACCCGGAAAATATGAACAATTCTGTCACAATCACTTATAGATTCGAATTACCCTTCAATGCTACTTCCTTGGATAGATTATAATATGGAAATTGATGGTGGATAGTGGTGGTTTGAAGGGGTGTTTAGATCCTTGGTTTGTCAAGCAAAAATCACCAAAAACACCCACTCTAAGTGTTGTAAACAAATTGGAGGTTTGTGTGTGTAAGAGATATGGAATGAGGTGATTAGGGGACGTATTTATAGGCTAAAAATGGGCAAAAGTGCACCGCACAAACTTATTTTTGCGTCGCACATAGGGTGTTAACGCACTTAGCATTTAATTGATTTTTAATTCTCTCCACCACCATAAAAGTGCGCCGCACTTTGGGTAAAACCGCCGCATTTTATGTGTTAAAGGACTTTTTCAGTTCTGGTGAAAAGTGTGCCGCACTTTCTGCAAGTGTGAAGTACTTTTGGTCGTTTTCAATAGTTGTCCTTTTATACAGTTGTAGATAATTGAATTTCGCTCGTGTGGCCGGTTGAACCAACTAAAACGGAGTCCGTATGACCGAGTTATTATCAAAACAGTGAACAGGTGTTGGGAAGCTCTGAGTTTGAGTTATTTCTTCGTTTAAGCTTCAATTATTCGTGTAATCTTTCGTTTTCTTCCACGACACATATCATGAACCTATAATAGCAAATATAGTCGATTAAGTTTCAAATTTTCACAAGAAATTATAAAATAAACATAAATAATGCCGCCGAAAACATGTATAATTTAGGCGTTATCAAATCCCTCCACACTTAGCTATTGCTTGCCCTCAAGCAATTAAAGCGAGGAAACAAGATCATTTATCGTGAGGTGGAGAAAAAATCATTTTAGCATTAACAAGTGTTTACCAGTTTTATAACTTTTCAGGCATAGACATATAACAGAGCACCTCACATAGGGAAAGTGTTTGTTTTTGAATTCAAACGAGTCACTCAGATAGGGTTTTATATTTGTAAAGTCACTCAATTGCACAGACATAATCCAGGTCGCTACCATATGCTTGTACTGGACACATAAACATGCCCGTTGCGGCATGAGCACTTAGACAAAAATATCAGAGAGGCAAAACATGATAATGATGAGGGTGAATAGCAGATACTAGATCCATCTGCCAGAACTTTTCCTTATACTTTGAACTTTATTTCTTTTCTCTTTTTTTCTTTTTTTTCTTTTTTTGATACTGTGATAATCAAGGCTGGCACAAAACTTCTTCTTCATCGAGCACTATTGTGATTAAAAGCATTCTTGAAGTTACTGCTGCTAAGTTAATGCTGCTGATGTATAAGTTACTACTGTTGGTGCTAAGTTAATGCTGCTAGTACAAAAGTTATAACTGTTCAAAGATTAAGACTGCTAAAAGAGTTTCTACTATCAGAAGAGAATGGATAAAGACAGAAGAAAGGATAAAGATTGATTGGAGATCAAGATTACTTACGTGATAAGTATTAGTTATTTATAGAATAGATCATAGAGAATATTCTAAGTTTTAGGAATATATTGTAAATTGACTAGGACTCCTTGGTATATAAAAGGAGGTCCTAGGGCATAGAGTTTTGTATCTGTATCAAATAAAAATGAGTCATTCATAGAGTTATCATAGCTTCAAGGTTTTGTAACCCTAATACTAGGAGAGTATTCGTATTATTTGTAATAATAATATTGGAGCTTTTATTGTTTGTTAAATTGTGTGTTCATAAAATTATGTTCATAGAGTTACTGTTTCATTAAAAATTCTTCTTATTGATTAAAGAATAGATTCCGCATAATCTTTAACATATTCAATAAAGTTTCTACTATAGTTGTGTTAGATTTATCTAGCATAACAAAACCTTAACAAGCATAAGGAATTAAAGATCTATTAAAGTGGGATCAACAAGTGGTATCAGAGCTTGTTGAGAAGCTTTGAATAAGAAGAACCTGTTTTAATAAACAAGATCTCTTTGCTAGAAGATATTGATTCAGAATCTACACATATGGTGGCTGCATCCAAGGTTCCAATGCTTAAACCTGGTGAGTTTGAGTTATGGAGGATTAGAATAGAACATTACATCCAAATGATTGACTATTCTCTACGGGAAGTCATAAAGAATGGAAATACTGCACCAAAAACAATAGTTGTAGACGGTGTTGAGAAAGTAATACCTCCTACAACTGCTAAAGAAAAGGCTCAGAAGAGGTTAGAAGTGAAGGCCAGAAGCACCTTGATGATGGGAATACCTAATGAACGTCAGTTAAAGTTCAACTCCATCAAGGATGCTAAGTTGCTGCTGGAAGCTATTGAAAAGAGGTTTGGTGGGAATGCTACTACAAAGAAAACTCAAAGAAATCTCTTGAATCAATAGTATGAAAACTTCACTGCTCCTAGCTCAGAAACCCGTGATCAAACTTTTGATAGGCTTTAGAAGCTTGTGAGTCAGTTAGAGATTTTGGGTGAAACACTTTCACAAGAAGATGTGAACCAAAAGATATTGAGAAGTTTGTCACCAGAATGGAACACACATGTTGTTGTGTGGAGGAATAAGCCTGAATTAGAGACAATGAGCATGGATGATCTCTACAACAATCTCAAAGTATATGAACTAAAAGTAAAAAGGACATCAATACAAGCACACAAAACATATCTTTTGTGTCCTCTAACAACTCTGGCAGCATTAATAAAGCAGTTAACACTGCTCATAGAGTTTCTGCTATTAGCACTCAAGTTAGTGCTCCTAACTCTACAAATGTTGATAAATTGAGTGATGCTGTGATCTATGCATTCTTTTTGTAACGCCCCTAAATTGGGTCACAGCGGAATATGGGTCTGGGGGTGGTACTTCATAGATCAATAACACAAGATTTATATAAGAACGCCCAAAAAGTCATTTAAAACCGATACATTAGATTTAGCAAAGTATTTCTTACAAAATCCCGTAGCTTCACTTGTTCAAAATACAAATCACAAAGATTCTAGTTCATAACGATTATACAAAAGTAATGCAACCAAATCTTTAATGCATGTGACATCTAAATCAAAACCACCAATGTATCCCTTGCACCTCGTGCCTTATTGATCCCCTGAAAAACATTGCTTTAAAATGTCAACAATAATGTTGATGAATTCATAGGTTTGTAAAATGTATAATGTAGGACCGCAAGATTTCCCCATGATAATGCAAGAGATGCAAACATCATAAAATGTGATTACGTGTTCCTAAGCTCATGACACTGAAGCTCGACATGTATGAATTGCAATATAAATTGCCAACATTGCCCGTGATGATGTTCTAACCCGCAACATCCTATGTCCGACATGGTATACGTTCGTTGTCTGGCAAACTAGCACAGTGAGACTGACTCACCCGAACGGGGATGTTAATCCCAAATAGATCTATTTATAACATTCGTGCTCACAAAAATGACCGTTTATGATAATGGGCTCAGAGGGTTATCGCTACTTAGGCAAACACGTAATCATAATGTAAAATGTCCACTTACGTCCAATTGTAAAAAATGCATATGTTTCTCATCCCAAAACTTGTAAATCATTAAAATGTAAAACATGGGGCTATGAACTCACCTTGTGCTAATGAATATCAAGTATATCACAGAAAATGCGTCAGATAAACGCCGAATGCAACCTAATTAATTATAGGCCGTATAAATACTAAGCACTTTGAATAACTACTACCATATATAATTCTATATAGCTACATCACCATCTAATTGCATTTATGAAATCATATTTATAATGTAAAAACGTTTATAAATATCTCTTTAGTAAAAATGGCGTAACTTTTCCGTTTTAAGCCCGATTTTTATGTTTCTTACTTCCACGCTTTCGTATTAGAAAGATATATCAAAATATTATATTTTCATAATTTAGGTCCTCTGGTGAACAGTACTTTTTACTGTTCATGGACTTTTATAAAATTAATCGTCGTAAACCCGTAAATATCGTATTTTACTTGTTTTAGCTCCGATTTTAGTGATTCTTTCGAGTACGTCTTCGTAATTAAAAGTTCTATCTAATTAATGATGTTTTCAAAATATATAACTCTGATATGAAAAGTAACTTTTATAAAATTATTTTTATAAAGTTATTTAATATCGTAAACTTGCGAAATTCATAACTCCTTCGTTATTGATCCAAAAATTATGATTCTTAATGTTTTGGAATCCTAAAAATATGTACTATCTGAAAAAAACATCCCATTTTATATATCAGAAGTATTTTGTAACTTATTTTTATAAAATTTCTTTTATAAACCCGTTTATTAACGTATAACTTGTAAATTACGTATCTCCTTCGTTATAAAGCGGATTTTTAAGTTTCTTATATGGTTCAAATACTCATGCCATGTAGTATTTTATAAAAATATAAAATAAATATATTTATTTTCGAATTAAAACAGAAAGTTTTAAAGTATTTGATGAAATGTGTTTAAAACTAGTTTTTATAACTTTTTAGCTTAACCACTTTGTTACAAGTCCATTACCATACTTATTATCACATGTCTTACATTCTTAGAGTCCCTAGTCCATGATTTGTCCATATATTGTCCAAGAATCACGAGATCCAAATGTGTACATACTTATTTATTCATGAACCTTATTAAGTATACTTTTTAGGTAACTAGTTTATATAAGCTTTTTATACATAAACCACACTTGTATATTACTTATCCTTCCATTATAACATGATATCAACATCCATATAACATATATAAAAGTTTACAAAATCATAAACAAGTGTAAAAATCTATTTTTCATGTAGAGAAGTTCCTTAGATGGTGATTAATTATACAAACATTATATATGCATAAAATCATAAATGTAAAGAGATTAAGGGTTTTAGGTAACCTTAATATGAAATAGGATGATGAAAAATATGATCTAAACCCTTGTTTAGCTACTTAACCCAAGCTTACAACACTTAAAAACCCTAAAACCAAATGAAACCCCAATCTTAAATCTTGCTTGATTAACCCTTGTAAACTCCAAACCAACCCTTCTAAATACCTTAGGATATCTTAGAAATGATGTAGGAATGCTTGTATGTATTGTAAATAATTTTGTATGGATTGTTTGTGTGGATTTGGGTTTGGCCATGGGTAAGGAGAGACAAAGAGAGAGTGTATGTGTTGTTTCACCTTAAGAAATGAAGTATGTGTGTGTTTACTTACTAGTGAATGCCTTAAATACCCATAGACTAGTCAAAGAATGCACATAGAAGTCTCAAGACAAAGGGAGGAATTCTAGGGAAAGTCTTTGGTCAAATAAACATGAAAGACATAAGGTTTAATGAGTTGGTGAATGTACATATCAAGTTGGTGATTTTTGTGATATTTCCTTGATCTTTTCCACCAAATCCGGCCATAGATGTATATGTATAAGATATTTTTGAAATTTTTGAGTATTGGGTATAATTGTGGGTATTTGTTGAAGCGTAGAAAAGTTTTGGTGGTTCCGGGAATGCCTAAACGTATTTTATCGCGAAACGTAAACGCTTTACCCAACCAATAAAAATAAAATGAACAAAGTTAATAATTATCCTCAAAATAATTACTTAACACTTGCTTGATGTAAACATTTAATTGTTTGATGCCCGTTTACATTGAACGATAATTTTTAGCTTACGCGATTTAACTTAACGATTTCAATTTAAAAGCAAACGCGTACAATACTAAAAATAAATAGTGAAATATATAATGTCATACAATGACCTAAAACACAGGGTGTTATAGTCTTCCCCTATTAAATGAGCCTTTTTATTAAGGTTTAAGACGCAACACTTGACAACGGTGCAGTCTTTGAGAAGATGTGTGGATACTTCTTCTGGAATTGATCTTCACATTCCCATGTGAACTCAGGACCTCTCCTAAAGTTCCATCAAACCTTGACAATTGGAATGCAGCTTCGTTTCAATCGTTTAACTTCATGATCCATGATCTCTACTGGTCCCTCACAAAATGAAGCTTGTTGTCAATATGGAGTCCATCCAACGGAACGGCTAATGGTTCGTCGGCATAGTACTTCTTCAAGTTGGATACATGAAACATATTATAAACCCTACTCAGCTCTTAAGGAAGTTCAAGCTTGTAAGCAACGGCTCTAAACTTTTCCAACACTTTGAATGGTCTAACATATCTGAGGTTTAGCTTCCCCCGTTTTCCAAAACGTACTACTCATTTCCAAGGTGAAACCTTGAGCATAACCCTATCTCCTACTTGAAATTCCATCGGATTATGCTATAAGTCGGTGTAACTCTTTTGTCGATCACGAGCAACTTGAATTCTTTGCTTCATCTGAATGATTTTCTCGGTCGTCTCTTGAACAATATCTGGACCAGTGAGTTGAACTTCTCTAACCTCGGCCCAACAAACAGGTGAATGACACTTTCGACCGTAAAGTACTTCAAACGGTGCAACCTTAATGCTAGCGTGATAGCTATTATTATATGAAAACTCGACTAATGGCAAATGGTTAACCCAACCCTTTCCAAAGTCGATCACACAAGTATGCAGCATATCCTCGAGAGTTTGAATAGTCCTCTTGCTTTGCCCGTCAATTTGCGGATGATAGGCAGTACTTGTAAAACCCCGTATTTAAGGTCACTACTAATTTTTAACTTATATTTAATTTTCTAAATTTCTAAAATTTTACTTTTCACTACTTCGTCGTTTTATATAAAAATCGTTGATTTTAAGTAAAAAGCGCTATGATTTAAAATTTATCCGTTTTTAACGATCGAGAAACCAATGACTCCGTATTTAGGCCTTGATTGCCAAATTATTTTTATTTTTGTGTTTTCCGCTTTCCTTGTGTTTTAAATTGCACCTAGACGAAAATCGCGTTTTAGGAAAAAGCATCGGGCTAGGAAAAGTTTTGGGGCCCGAGATTTATGAGTATAAGTAGTTAAGTAAGAATGGGCCAAAGCTCACTCTCCTTTTTCCCCTGGCATCAACCGAACCAAAACACACACACCCTTTATTTATTTTTTTGGTAACTAATACCTATCCCTTATATAAACTTAATCCCACTATTTAAAAACATATACACACAGTTAAATCTCAAAAACCATCCGAATTTCCTTTTCCTTCCTCTCTGTTCAACGACTGATAACCCAAAACCACCATCATCAATCTTAAATCCCCACCAAATCTCCTCCATTCAACCTTAAATCACTACTACAACAAACCCTAACCATCTCTCATCTATAAAAACCAACATGCAAGTGTTTTTAAAGAAAATAAAGATTTTGAAGATCATCTAGATTTAGGGTTTTTAATTGATTAAGGGCTCTAGGATTATCAAGGGTTGAATTAGGAGTGATTGTGATCAAGATTGAGGCAAGATAATCAAGTTAAGGTTTTTGAGTTTGGTGTTTGGATTTTGGCGGCAAACATAACCCATCTAGGGTTGTGTTTGATCCTTTTAAACCATCCCATTGTAAGTTAAAAGTAATTTCTTAAAACCCTAACTTGTTGTTTTAATTTTTTAGTGAGTGCATGTTATTGATTTTTACTTTTATGATCATGCAAGTAATTTTTTTTCAATTGATCTTGGTAATTTATTGTATGTGAGGTATAATGGTTATGGGATAGATTGCATTGAAGTATCTTGGCCTTGTGATGGCTCAATTGAGGATTTAGATGTGTTGTTGGTTGATTTAGAATAGGATTTTGCGGGCTATTTTGAGACAACAGGTAAACGGAGCTTGTTCTCTAAAGTTTTGGTCTATAGTTACTGAGAAAATTTCATATTTGGATAGAGGGAATCTTAAGCTTCAATGTGCGTATTGGATACTCCCGTATCGATTCCGTATGAGAAAGTTATGGTCATTTTACAGTAAGAGGTTAATTCTGGAGTTGTTATTGGGAAACATGTTTTCCCTAAGAATTTTGTATAGTAGGTCAAGGTTTTAAAGCTTGGTTAGATACTAGACATCATGACCTAACTCCTCCAATTGGAACCAACCTGATTACTATTTTAGTTTAGGATTTATGACTAAAACAGAAAAACTAAGAAATTTAGTTAATAATCTGGTTTGACCTTCAGTTAGTAAAAGTTTAATTCCCGTTGATTGGAAAATGAGTTGAATGATTGTCTTAATGTTTTGAAAACTAGATTCATGTGGTTTTCCAGGGGTGAAAAAATCACCTTCATATCTTTTATGGAATAAGAGATATGATCCTATGATTGTGACTAAATTCTGTAAAAAGGAGTTTTCTGTTTTGAGCTAGTGATAGTAATTTGACCTTTTCTAAATATTGGTAAACAATTGGGATATGAGGCTTGATGTTCTGGAAAGTATACTTCGATTCCTTTCCATGGATGAAAGCCTTATGGCTATATCTTTTATGGTTTAGGATTTATCTTCTCTGGAAAATGGCTAAAATCAGAAAATTGACTTTTACGTCTAGGATTGGAAAAATGAAAAGTATAACCATGTAAGATTAAGATAGGAATTAAGGGGAGAGACTTAGTAGATGTTTATTGTGATATGACCACCGGTTAGACACCATTAGACTTTATAAAAATACTTTGGTTTAGTCGTGGTGCAATATTGTTCTTGTTTCGGATTTTATTAACTAGTATTGTATAGCTATTCTATTATAATGATATCATATATCATTTAAGTCGCGACTTGCTTTATAGGTCTCGACTAATTTTTGGAGACATCTTCTCATACTTGGTTTCTCATTCGATCATCTACATACGGTGAGTTCATAGCCTCGCATTTACTACTTTACTTGTTTTATTAAAAACCCGCAAGGGGAATACATGCTTTTTTTACTCAATTGAACACAAATTGTTTTGGGTATGCTGGACCCAAATTGTATTCTTAATGCTTGAGTACCTATTGCTAAAGACTCTAATATCGTGAACCGTTAACTACATGTGATGGGTAGATGCTATGGTAATAAATAGGCCTATGGGATGACTTCCCGTCCGGGGTATGAATCCTTTTGGAACACCCACTATAACGGATATATTATCTGAGATGAAATAGGTATATAGCAATATTACCTAACCTAATGGGGCAAACTTTATAGTATCTCGTCAAAGGTTTCGGTGTCACGAGCTCAATGCAATTATATATAAAACTTGTTTGCGCCACAAGTTTTTCGATGATTTAAAATATTTGTGTTCTAAGGTTTACTCTTATAAACCTATAGATTCACTCAACATTATTGTTGACTTTTTAGCATGTTTATCTCAGGTAATCAAAGCTAAGGACTTGGAGCTTAGAACGAGGATAAAGTTGCGCTTAAAAACTAATTTTGCAAAATCACTTATTTTCCATTCCTCAAAACAATGTTTTTATGGTTGTTTGGCATTTTAAACTTGTTTTATAAAACTGTCTTTATGTTTTGACAACGTTTGCACTTTGATCTATATATTTTGGAATCGAACATGTTATTAACGTCTCTTTTCGAGTCGTTCTATATAATGTATGACTATTGTACTCATTAATAACACCCCATTGTTGGTCCTAAATCTTGTTGTAAATTTGGGGGTGTTAAAGTACTCATATCCAAATTCGTACCCAACGCCTTCTGAAGTGACCTCCAGAAATTTGACTCAAACCTAAGGTCGCGATCATAAATGATTGAGACAGGTATTCCATGCCTCGTGACCACCTCTTTCAGGTACATCCTTGCCAACTTTTCCATGGGATCAGTTTCCCTCATTGGTACAAAGATGGCAGATTTAGTAAGTCAGTCAACAATCACCCAAATGGTGTCATAACCTTGTGACGACTTAGGAAGCTTCATGACAAAATCCATCATGATATTATCCCACTTCCATTGAGGTATCTCGGGTTGCACCAACAAACCCGATGGCCTTTAGTGTTCAACCTTGACCTTAGCACAAGTCAAACATTTGCTAAAATAGGTGGCGATGTTGGCCTTCATAATTGGGCCACTAATATAGCTTCTTCATGTCTTGATACATCTTGTCAGAACCCGGATGGAAAGACTATTTTGACTTGTGGGACTCATGCATGATCACAGTCCTCAAATCACCATAACATGGTAACCAACTCCTGCCATTTAAGCATAGAGTTCCATCCACGCGGGGTTCCAACTTTTCCGTTCAAAGTTTCTCTGGATCCTTAGAATTTTCAATCAACATACCTCCAACATCTTCGTTCTTGATATTCTCTGGTTTTCGTGCTTCAGTTTGATCATTCAAGATTTGCTTAGGAAGGTCCAAACCAATAGTCATAACTAAGGCTCGAACTCTTAATGGCTTTATTCGCTTTTTCCTGCTCAGAGCATCAGCAACAACATTTGCCTTTCCCGGGTGATAGCGAATCTCACAATCGTAATCATTGAGAAACTCTAAGCAACGATGTTGCCTCATGTTCAGCTCCTTCTGATTTAAAATGTGTTGTAAATTATTGTGATCAGTGAACATCATACACTTGGTCCTATATAGATAGTTCCTCCAAATCTTGAGAGCGAACACTACTGCTCCAAGTTCCAAATCATGAGTCGTATAGTTCTTCTCATGAATTTTAAATTGGGGTGATGCATAAGCAATCACCTTCTCTCTTTGCATCACTGCTATAAAATCTTCGCTTCCTTCATGTAAAGCCATAATTGGTTCACTACATAACTTCTGCTTCAACAGTTGAAACGCTGCTTCTTGTTTGTCGCCCCAAATGAACTTAACTCCTTTCTGAGTAAGCTTAGTCATTGACTTGGCGGTCTTTGAAAATCATTCGATGAATCTTCGGTAGTACCCAACAAGACCTAAAAATTACCGAATCTCTGTTGGTGTCTTAGGAGATGCCCAATCTTTTATGGATTCAATCTTGGCAGGGTCTACATGAATGCCTCGGCTATCAATCACGTGGCTCAGAAATTGTACCTTAGGAAGCTAAAATTAGCATTTAGAGAATTTAGCGTACAACTCCTCTTTCTTAAGCAATTCCAAAATTGCCTTAAGATGTTCTTCGTGTTCCTTCTTGTTCTTGGAGTAGATAAGGATATCGTCAATAAAGACAATCATAAATTTATCCAAAAATGGCTTGCACACGCGGTTCATGAGATCCATAAATACCGCTGGTGCGTTCGTCAAGCCAAATGGCATAACTTGGAACTCATAATGACCATATTAAGTTTTGAATGTCGTCTTCAGAATATCTTCTTCCCGTACTCGAAGCTGGTGATAACCTGATCTCAAGTCTATCTTAGAATAAAGACTGGATCCTTGTAGTTGATCAAATAAATCGTCGATCCTTGGGAGTGGATACCGATTCTTTACCGTTAGCTTGTTCAGCTCTCGGTAGTCAATACACATTTGTAACGATCTATCCTTCTTCTTGACAAACAAGACCGGAGCTCCCTAAGCTGAGGAATTGGGTCTTATGAAGCCCTTGTCAGAAAGTTCTTGGAGTTGATTCGATAATTCCTTCATTTCAGACGAGGCCAACCGATAAGGTGCCCGTGCTACAGGTGCAGCACCAGGTATCCATACGATTTGGAATTCTACTTTTCGAGTCGGTAGATGTGACAACCGAGGTTGAGCAGGTTAGTTTATACCATTAGTTTTGGCTAAGGGTTTATTATATGTGTTTAAGTTTGTGCTATGTGATTTTATGTTTGCTAAGTGAGTTAAGTATGTGCATGTTATCATTTTGAGGTGTATGGGCATCTCATTTTGAGTATGTTTGTGGTAGATTATGAGTATTCCATTTGTTCACGTTTAGTGATAAAGGAAGGGATTGGCGTATTGCATGTAATGCTACGTCAATAGTTGGATAATTAAGTGTTAAGCGTTTATGATAATTGTGACATTTTAGAAATGAAATACGTGGGTGAAATTAGGAAGTTTGTGGCAAACTTTGTAAAAATAGAAAGTATTTTGGTGAAACGAAAGTTATTTTTAGAAAGGTTAGTTAGTGGCGTTTAAGTAAAAAGGTTTAATCAAATTAACTTAGACTTTTATAAAAACTTAAAGTAATAAAGTAAATAAGTAGATTCATAAAAAAAATTAATAATAATAAAGGGGCTTAGTTTGTACGGCAAGAGAAAAAAAAATAATAATAAAAACTAAAGATTTAATTAAACTACAATTTTACCTAAACCAAGACTCAAATTGGATGGTTATATAAGCAAAGCCCTAATTTTTTTTTCTTTTTCCCTTGTGTGCCATGAGTTTCATCACCTCAAAACCCTAGGAAGATCATTTTCAAGAGCTAGGTCCAAGATCAATCAAGAGTGTTGTTTAGGAGGCTTGTAATCAAAGGTAGATACATTAAACCTCTCTAAATCTCTTAATTCTTATAGCTTAATTATGATGGATTTAGGTTTAATAAAAAAAATACAGATTTATTATGTAATTAATGTTAATATGTTGATTAGATTTGAATTAGGGAGGAATCCATGCAATTTTAGGTTAGGGTTTGCATGGATTGATGTTATATTGATGAGCAGAATTTAGGTCAGATTGATTGACATTTTTCTCTATGATGAAGAATGCAAACGACATGATTCTTTTTTTTTAAACTGTATCATTTTGAATCTTCTTTTCAAAAAATCCAGCCTCAGCAGTTTTTGAGGTCGGGAAGTCAATTAAATAATGGTTACAAGATTCGTTGTCAAAACTGTGTTTTTAGATGAATTTTGAGTCAACTTAAATGAGGTGAAAACCCTACTTAAGAAGTGTTTTAAATTAAGCCCTTTTACAGAAAGTAACTTTAATATGTCTATTAAGAAACCCTAAAACGGCTAAGGCTAAAATTAATTTTAAATTGGGTTTGAAGTCGAAACTTTTTAGTGTGCAATCAGATCTGAAAGTGACCAGTTTGTAAGTTTGATTTTCAAAGGTATACTTATGCATTGAATGGATGCATGGGCTTCTGAGGGAACTTAATATACACATGTGGGGTCATGTGTGAATTTTTGTGGGAATTATGGATACATTTTGGTATGGGTTTTGGGTCGTGCAAGTTGGGTAAAATTTTTGCATTTAAGCAGAAAGTTGTTAGTGTTTAAAATAAAAGTAAAAAGTAAATAAAAGATATAATGAAGATATAAAATGATGGTAGAGAGTCTTTACATATAGTATAGATGATATTAGTCCATCATTGGGGTTGTTATATTGGATTAAGCGTTTAGCTTACCGATGGTAACATGAGATTTTATTGTGTATAGTTTGTAAGGAAGGAGTTTGTGTTACTTGTAGCTGCGCGATCAGGTGAGTTTCATAGTCCACTTTTACTTTGTTTTAAACTTGGGATGGAAATGATGCAAGTATGAAAATGTTTTAATTACTATGATAATGTGTTTAAAGTGATGCGTGGACTTTATGTGGCTATTATATGATATATGCTACATGTTTGTGATGTGATACGCTCCATGGCTTAGTGATCAATTGGAGTGGATTTGTGGTATGCTCCATGGCTTAGTGATCAATTGGAGTAGTTCTGCGATAGAGACGTCTCGTAATCGTGTGAATGACATTGTTGTGGATTGGATTTGAATGGTTTGTATGATAGCTTATATGGTAGTCCATTTATTGTCATGCAGTGTTTTCATTTATCACAGTAATGATTTTAATTGGTTTTATATCGTGTCTTAAACCTATGACTCTCACCAACTTTATGTTGATGTTTTTGAGCATCATTTTCAGGTATTCAGTTTGAGACTAATGATGCTAGGAGAAGTGGCTAGAGAGACCTTAGGATTGGCTTGTGGAGTTCTTCTTATTTTTTTTATTTAGACTTATGTTCTGCTGGATAATTTAAGTCTGGGATTGATTTACTTTTATGTGGTTTATGCATTTGCGTGTATGACATTACTTAATAATGCAAGACTCCTTTATCTTGTGTTGGGTATTGTTATGACACATAGTGTCCCCTGTGATTATTTTCTTTTCCTTTTAGTATCTCTATAGTAGACGCCATTGTGTTGTAATGATATCCATGAAGTTCCACCTCGTGCTTCCGCCTTGGCGGGGTGTGACAGATTGGTATCAGAGCCAGGTTATAGAGAAGTAGGTGGTTGAGCCTAGACTATAACCTAGGAGTCCTTCACGTGGATGCATGTTAGGGCTTAAGCGCTTAGTAGTATATCTAGTATGTGTTTTTCCCCTTAATAGTATGATGTTATTTCTTAATTTTGTTGATTTCTTTAGCTATCTTGATTGCCTTTACCTGATTTAGTGTGTTTTATTCCTTCTTGTTAAATTAGTTATGCCTCCTTTTGCTCCTAAGAAGTTCCATTTGGGAGTCCTAATTGCGACATGACGTAGGGGATATTACAAACCGGGGACACGAGCATGGGTGAGCCGGATTAGCCGCAAGATCCGCATACCAATTTCTATGTACCCATGCAGGGTGGAAGAAAGACTGACTATAGAATTAGCAGAGGGAAGAGAAGTGGAGAAAATAGTGACAACTGTGACAAAGAACGGGGTGGTTACTAGATACCCTGGGAAATTTCAGGAGTACCAGCTAACTGATAAAGAGAAGGAAATGGAAAGGATGATGATATACTAGGATCAAGTGGAATATGAGGTGTCGGATGATGATGATTCAGATTTGAAATCCACGGCAAGGAGTGTGCCTAAAGACTATGAGTTAGAGGATACTGGTGATAGTAGTGGAATTTTAGTTGTGCTTAGTTTTGTCTTATTATAAATTTTAAAACCTTAGGATTTTCTTTCGGATTTGTTAGACTATTTTAATGTTATGAAATGTGTGATTTCCTTTGATTGTGAGTTTTCTGTTGCTATATGTGGTGGTTTGCTAATGTGACTTATATGGTTTGCGTCTTGTTGATATTGAGAAGTGTATTCATAGGAGGGAGTACACTCGTGAAAGGGGGAATCTATAATTATGGTGGCCAACATAATTATACATGCGCCACAACACAAGTGGACTTGCAAGTATGATTACACAATTTTGGTGTCAACATGCTGTTTGGATGAGTGTTTATGTTTGTGCTTTGTATGGTTCTGATGATGTGTTGATAGAATAGGCAAGTTAAAAACCCTTTACCTTTCCCTTGTCTAATGAGCATTGTTATTATTTTATCAGAATGGTGCGAACTAGACATAATAATGATGATGATAACGGACAACCTAATCTTGTTGCCCTTATTGCGGAGCAACTCCAAAATATTATCCCTCGGATCGTCACTCAAGTGACGACTAATGTGAACCATGCAAATGGAGAGAATGGGGGCAATAACGGTTGTTCTTACAAAGGATTCCAGGCTTGTGGTCCTAAAGAGTACGATGGGAAAGGGGGTGCGATAGCACTTACCCGTTGGGTAGAGAAAATGGAATCAGTGATCGATAACAGCGGGTGTCTAGAAAACCAAAAGGTGAAATATGCTGCCAGTTCCTTTGTTAATAAGGCGCTGACTTGGTGGAATGGCCAAATCCAGGTGAGGGGTCGAGATGCGGCGAATGGGATGTCCTGGAATGACTTTAAGGCGTTGTTGGTAGAAGAATTCTGTCCTAGTAACGAAATGGAAAAGTTGGAACTAGAGTTATGGAACCACAAGATGGTGGGAGGCAATCATGCCGCCTACACCGACCGATTTCATGAGCTGGCTAGGTTGGTTCCTCATATGGTGACACCTGAATCGTCACGCATTAAGAGGTATGTAGCAGGTTTAGCACCCGAAATTAGGGGGATGGTTAAGGCAACTCAGCCAACAACCATTCAGAATGAGGTTTTGAGAGCGGGTATACTTACGGATGAGGCAATTAGCTATGGAACGTTGTCAAAAGGTAGTGAAAAGAGGAAGGTAAATGATAAGGGTGCTAAGTCTGGAGGGTCTTGGAAAGATAAAAAGAAGGCGAAGGTAGGGGCAGGATTCGTGTCAACAGCTC
This sequence comes from Tanacetum coccineum, assembly GCA_026074375.1. Taxonomy (NCBI): domain Eukaryota; kingdom Viridiplantae; phylum Streptophyta; class Magnoliopsida; order Asterales; family Asteraceae; genus Tanacetum; species Tanacetum coccineum. The sequence continues at coordinate 84,404 of BQNB010003626.1, forward strand.
CTCCAAGAAATGAATATGTGAATTACCCTAAGTATACCAAGTGTAATACTCACCATATCGAAGGAGGAAGCTGTAGAGTATGTTTCAACTGTTAGAGACCTGGACATTTTGCCAAAGATTGTCGGGAACCTAAACGTGCAGTTCCGGTAAATACGATGAGGGTGAATCATAATCAGAGGGTTTGCTATGAGTGTGGAAGCCCTGATCATCTAAAGTCTACCTATCCTAAGTTGGGCCGAGCACCTGGGCAGGTGGGAAATCAGTTGGCTATAGAGGGAAATCATGGCAGCAGAAACAATGGGAATGCAGTTCGAGGAAGGGCTTATAATGTGAATGTGAATGCGGATGAGGCCTCGCGGGGACGGGTACTTTCTCTTTAAATAACCATTTTGCTACATCACTTTTTGATTCTGGAGCTGACTTTAGTTTCATATCTACTGAATTTGCGTCTATGCTAAATGTGAAACCTAAAATCGTAAACCCCGGTTATGTGATAGAGATAGCGGATGGTAAACGGGTAGAAGTCAATAGGGTTATCTGTGATTGCAAACTAGAACTAGGAAATTCCTTGTTTACAATAGACTTGATTTCGTTGGGTCATGGGAGCTTCGATGTGATCGTTGGTATGGATTGGTTATCTAGTAATAAGGCCGTAATTGTGTGTCATGAGAAGATGGTCGAAATACCTTTAGAAGGTGGTGAAGCACTTAGAGTCCACGGGGAACGTGCGTTAAGGTTAGATAAGACCTTAATGAACGCTAATGTAGGAGAACCAAAGATGAATGAAATTCCTATAGTGCGGGAGTTTAGTGGTGTGTTTCTGGAAGATTTGTCGGGTCTACCACCACAAAGACAGGTCAAGTTTCGTATAGAATTAGTTGCGGGGGTGGCGCCCGTAGCAAGGTCTCCTTACCGTTTAGCACCTTCGAAAATGCAAGAACTGTCTGGGCAGCTTCAAGAATTGCAAGACAAGGGTTTCATTCGACCTAGTCATTCCCCGTGGGGTGCACCTGTGTTGTTTGTTAAAAAGAAGGATGGCTCTTTTCGTATGTGTATTGATTATAGGGAATTAAACAAGTTGACTGTTAAAAACCGATATCCTCTCCCTAGAATTGATGATTTGTTTGACCAGCTTCAAGGTTCTCGTTACTTTTCTAAAATAGACCTTCGTTCGGGGTATCATCAACTTCGTGTTCATGAGGAAGATATTCCAAAAACCGCATTTAGAACCAGGTATGGGCATTTTGAATTTACTGTTATGCCTTTTGGATTAACCAATGCCCCAGCAGTTTTCATGGACCTGATGAATCGAGTCTGCAAACCGTATCTAGATAAGTTCGTCATTGTTTTCATAGATGACATTCTGATTTACTCGAAATCGAAGGAGGAGCATGAAGTGCATTTGAGGTTAGTTTTAGAATTATTGAGGAAGGAGAAGTTGTATGCTAAATTCTCCAAGTGTGAGTTCTGGCTGCAAGAGGTGCATTTCCTCGGTCACGTGGTCAACCAGAATGGTATACATGTGGATCCGGGAAAGATAGAGGCAGTAAAGAATTGGGAAGCTCCCACTTCGCCGACAGGAGTTCGCTCGTTTTTAGGATTGGCAGGTTACTACCGGCGTTTTATCGCTAACTTCTCCAGGATTGCAAAACCACTCACTCTGTTAACTCAGAAAAACAAGAAGTATGTGTGGGGTGCGGAACAAGAGGAAGCCTTTCAATTGCTAAAAAGTAAGTTATGTGACGCACCTATATTATCACTTCCTGATGGTGTTGAAGATTTTGTAGTTTATTGTGATGCTTCGAATCAGGGGTTGGGTTGTGTGCTTATGCAGAGAAACAAGGTGATTGCTTATGCGTCAAGACAGTTAAAAATTCACGAGAAGAACTATACTACACATGATCTTGAGTTAGGGGCAGTGGTGTTTGCTTTAAAAATTTGGAGACATTATTTATATGGTACGAAAAGTGTTATTTACACGGATCACAAGAGTCTCCAACATATATTTGATCAGAAGGAGCTGAACATGCGTCAAAGGAGATGGATCGAGTTATTTAGTGATTATGAGTGTGAAATTCGATATCACCCGGGTAAAGCGAATGTGGTGGCGGATGCACTAAGTAGGAAGGAAAGGGTGAAACCTAAACGAGTTTGGGCGATGGCAATGACTATTCATTCTGGAGTGAAAGGAATGATATTGGCAGCTCAGAGTGAGGCATTTGATCAAGAGAATGTAATGAATGAAAGGTTACATGGGTTAGATCAACAGATGGAAAGGAAGAGAGACGAAAGTTTGTACTTCATGGATCGAATATGGGTCCCGTTGATAGGAGGTGTGAGAACAATAATTATGGATGAGGCTCATAAGTCTAGATATTATGTACATCCTGGAGCAGATAAAATGTACTACGACCTTCGAGACATGTACTGGTGGCCGGGAATGAAGAGGGATATTGCTACCTATGTTAGCAAATGTTTAACTTGTGCAAAGGTGAAAGCTGAGCATCAAAGGCCGTCGGGCTTATTACAACAACCAGAGATACCAGAATGGAAGTGGGAAAATATCACCATGGACTTCATCACTAAATTACCTAGAACAAGGAATGGGCATGATGCAATATGGGTGGTGGTTGATAGATTGACCAAATCAGCACATTTTCTGGCAATACGTGAAGATTATAGTACAGAGAAATTGGCGAGGTTATACACCGATGAAATTGTCACGCGTCATGGAGTGCCTGTGTCGATCATTTTGGATCGTGACGCACGGTTTACATCACGTCTCTGGCAAACATTTAAGAAAGCCTTAGGAACACGATTGGATATGAGCACAGCTTATCACCCTTAGACAGATGGACAGAGTAAGCGTACAATTCAGACGTTAAAGGACATGCTAGGGCGTGTGTGATAGACTTTGGTGGCAGTTGGGATGTCCACCTACCGTTAGTTGAGTTCTCTTATAACAACAGTTATCACACTAGCATTCGGTGCGCTCCGTTCGAAGCACTATATGGAAGAAAATGTAGGTCACCTGTGTCATGGGCTGAAATTGGGGAAGGTAGTTTGATTGGACCTGAATTGGTGCAGGAAACGACTGATAAAGTAGTAGTTATAAAAGAGAGGCTCCAAGCGGCGAGAGATCGTCAAAAGAGCTATGCTGACAACAGGCGCAAACCGTTGGAATTTGAGGTTGGAGATCGTGTGATGCTAAAAGTGTCGCCTTGGAAGGGCGTGGTTCGTTTTGGGAAGAAGGGTAAGTTAGCTCCGAGGTATGTAGGGCCATTTGAGATTCTTGAGAGGATCGGTCCTGTAGCTTATCGGTTAAGGTTGCCCGAGGAGTTGAGTGGTGTACATGACACGTTCCACGTGTCAACTCTAAAGAAGTGTTTGGCAGATGCTAGCCTGCATGTGCCATTGAATGAAATTAAGGTTGACAAGACTCTTCGTTTTATCGAGGAACCTGTAGAAATTTTAGACCGTGAAGTTAAGAGTTTAAAGCGTAGCAAAATATCACTTGTGAAAGTTCGTTGGGTTTCAAAGCGTGGCCCTGAGTTTACTTGGGAGCGCGAAGATTTTATGAAGTCTAAGTATCCTCAGTTGTTTGTTGATCGTGCTGATGAGTCAGCTAATTAAATCTCGGGACAAGATTTACTAAAGGAGGGGATACTGTGACAACCGAGGTTGAGCAGGTTAGTTTATACCATTAGTTTCGACTAAGAGTTTACTATATGTATCTAAGTGTGTGCTATGTGATTTTATGTTTGCTAAGTGAGTTAAGTATGTACATGATATCATTTTGAGGTGTATGGCATCTAATTTTGAGTATGTTTGTGTTAGATTATGAGTATTCCATTTGTTCACGTCTAGTGATAAAGGAAGGGATTGGCGTATTTCATGTAATGCTACGTCAAAAGTTGGATGATTAAGTGATGAGCGTTTATGATGGTTGTGACATTGTAGAAATGAAATAAGTGGGTAAATTTAGGAAGTTTGTGGCAAACTTTCTAAAAATAGAAAGTGTTTTAGTGAAACGAAAGTTATTTTTAGAAAGGTTAGTTAGTGGCGTTAAAGTAAAAAGGTTTTATCAAATTAGCTTAGACTTTTGTAAAAACTTAAGGTAATATAGCAAATTAGCTAATTAATAAGAAAATAAAAAAAATTATAAATTAAGGGGGTCAGTTTGTTTTTGGACGACACAAAGAAGAAAAAAAAAGTTTTAATATTTATCAAATTCTAGTTAGATTAAGATTAGGCTAGTAATGCATATTTAATAAAACCTAGCCTCATTTTTTTTCCTTCCCTTTGTTGTGTTGTGAGATCCACCTCCCCAAAAACCCTAGGAAGCTCAATTTCAAGAGCTAGGTCCAAGATCAATCAAGAGTGTTGTTTTGGTGCTTGTAATATATAACCTCTTTAAATCTTTCAATTCATGTGACATTAATTATGATGGATTAGGGTTTTATAAAAATACAGATCATAATGATTGATTAGGGATGTAATTATGATTAGGGTTGAATTTGGGTCATAACCATGCAAATTGCATGTTAGGGTTTTCATGAAATCTTGAATTAGGGTTGAGCAGAATTAGGGCTGTGTTCACGAACGATTTTCTCCATGATGGAGAATGATATTGAAGTGATTCTTCTTTTAAGACATGTACAATGTGTACCCTAGACACCTTATTTCATAATGGATAATAACCATTTGTTCTCTTTGTGCTTCTTGGATACCTACGGCAACAACAACATATATGAAATCAAAGATCTTCAAATCTTAGGTAAATCATGTACAAATATATGGTAATTAAGGATTGTACTAGGTTGTATTAGCAAAACCACGTCTTGATAACTAGAAAACCATAAACCACTATCTTAAGGCACGGTTTGGCTTAATTAAGGGAACTAGAAAGCTAACCAAGTCTTAAGCCTATATATACTCAATCATACATGACACAAAACACTTCTTGAAAACTCATAAACTCACTAAACACTTTTTTTCAAACAAAACATATTGTTTCTCTTATCTCGGGTCGTACGACGCAAACAAACACCCTTACCATCTCATTCAAACCTACAAATAACACTAGGTCTTCATACAAAGTCATAAAAGGATACACGAGTTAAGAACTTGGGTTATTTAATAAGCTTCAAAGCTTAGAGTCGATATACGTTGGGTATAATCCACTTGTGTTGCCATTCTACTCGTCCCAACACACACCAAGACTTTAGGACTCTTTGTAAGTCGCGTTCAAGCTTATACACTTCGTATTTTAATTGTTTCTTTGATGTCTAGTTGTGTAGGTCACGTTAATATGTGATTAACAAATTTACGTGGGCGTGAACGCGCATGGTTCAACCCATGTGTGTCACACATACATATATACATATATTCGATCTTGTGTGGTGCTAGAATACAAAGGAACGTGTAAAATGAGATTTAATGACAAGCAAAAGCTAAACGTTTTCGTATAATGAAAGGGTGGATACCAACGTAAACACTAACTCTTACATACGAATTTTACGAAAACTATACGTAAATGTTTCACGTAAACACGATATTGTGGCTTGAGAAGGAGTATACTAATCGTATAAACACATGCATGTGATGAACACGACCCTTATATAAAGTAAACAAACTTATTTTTGGTTGCTAGAACTATTGGCGAAACCTTTATATGGATACTAAGCGAAATGGACCACTAATGGGTCTCGTCAAGCCCAACAGCTCATTGGTTGAGGCCCATAGCTTATAAATAAGCTCACTTGAGCTTATCGAAGGCTTACAAGGTTCTTGAGCTCGTTGGGATAAACAATGTACATAAGAAACCTTAACGGGCCACAAATGGGCCCATTAAACCCAACAGGCCCAACAGGCCATACCGTGGGGCCCACAAATTATTAATAATCTATTTATGCTTATTAAGAATCCTAATAGAATTATTGAAGCAATGTGGACCTTAATGTTTATTAGAAACCAAATCGGACCCTTAATGGGCTCGGCAGCCCATTACCGTAACCAAACGAGAGCCCTTAAGGCACAAATAAGCTTAGACAACTTATTTGTGAGCTTATGCAGTTTAGTAAGCTTATTATAAACCTAGAAAATCTATAGGACCTATAATGGATCAATTTGAACACGCGTAACCCTTATCGAGCTCTTAATGGGCCCAAAAGCCCATTAACGAGCTTATTGGCTTATAAATAAGCCGATCAATAAAAACAGACCCATAAGTGCTTATTGAGACTAGAAAAATAAGTTGGATCATGTATTGAAACCCTAATGGACTTTTAAAAACATTCAGGCTAGAGTTATTGGGCTAACGAGCCCAATAAGCTCAAATAAGCTCATCCGAGCTTATTTATAAGCTGACAATAGCTTATGTAGCTTATTGGAGTTAATAAAACTAATTGCCACTTATAAGAACTTATTTGGACTTAAAATATAATTTTTACAAGTTAAGGGACTAAATGTGTCAACTTGTAAACTTGAGGGTTAAAACTGTCAAAAACTGTTTCTATAAAGTCTAGGGGCTGTTTTGTCACTTCTGAAGCTTAAAAGGGTTGTTTTGAGAACATAAGGACCTAAAGTGTAATTGTAGTAAAGTTAAAGGACTAAAAGTGTAAATGTGGAAACCTAGGGGTTTAAGGTTTAAAATATTATATTTCATAAACATAAGGACTGTTTTTGTTAATATAGAAAACCTAAAGGAATTTTATGAACAAAAGTGATTTTAATAAACACTTAACAAATCGGACACGTTATACTCCCTCCGTCCCTAAATAAGTGTCCACTATTGACTTTCGAAGTCATTCTTATTCAACTTTGACCTTAAATTATTTTGTTTGTGTTATATAATAGTTGATGAAAATCATATCTATGAAAATACATTGAAAACTCAATCCATTCATATATTTTGTATCAAGTATTATATAACACAATCAAAATAATTTAAGGTCAAAGTTGAAGATGAATGACTTTGAAAGTCAATAGTGGACATTTATTTAGGGACGGAGGGAGTATTGTAGAATCCATGTGCGCGCCAAACTTACTTACATATACCCGCTAAGTGTTACGCCTTAAGATTTAACTTCATTTTAACCTAATTCCGGACTAATATAATAATTTTAATGAAAAAAGTTACCCATTTGACCCGTTATCAAGATTTAAGTATTAGAGCGAAGAAGTGAAAAATCAATTATTAGTTGAACAATTTCAAGTTTTAGTTAATTATTTTTACGCGCCATACTATTTGTTATAACATAATTTGACCAAACTTTAAAATTACGCCATGTTGACTTTTATTTTAGATTTTTCCTAAATCTAACCCAACCAAAACGACCTGCTAAAATACATTTTCACGACTCGGACTCTAAAGCATTTTGATGTAAAACGACGTTTCAGACAACTTTTTAGTTTTACCCGAGACCTGAAACAACACATAAAATGACCAAAATACACTTTTCGAATCTGATGCAACAAAAAAAAACGCAGAATTTTATTCTAAACTTTTCGACCCGTCATTAAGCATTTTTAAACTTAGTTATCCTAGCGAAAGATAAAACGACATTCTCAACAACTTTTTAGTTTTATCCGAGACCCGAAACTCGACGGAAAATAACGAAAATACCCTTTTTTCTCGAATTGATGCCAATTAGAAAAAAAAACGCAGAATTTTTTTCTAAGCTTTTCGACCCGTCATTAAGCATTTTTAGACTTAGTTATCCTTACGAGAAGGTAAAACGAAATTCTGAGCAGCTTTCTCGTTTTACCTGAGACCCAAAACTGGACAGAAAATGACAAAAATACCCTTTTCAGTTTTTGCAGAAAACTAATATTTTTATTAAGAGCTGATTTTGTTTTTAACATTTTTCGCAACTTCAATCGGCTGTAAAACGTTCGTTATTAAGAGTTAGATGCCGAGTTTTATATCAAAACGTTCGTATTAACGTCCTCTATCTTATTCCTAGGCCAATTTCAGTTTTAATAATTTTGACTTGCCTAAACACGACTCTTGGATTTTTGCTCCTATTGTGTATCTTTCAACTACCTTCAAAAACTTTAATTTCTCCGCGTTGGGAACATCGCCAACGCTCTTAAACTAGCCTAGCCCCAAAACTAGTCATCTCAAACCATCAATAAACCTTAAAACGCGATATACACCACATTCAATGGACTCACAATACAAGATCAAACACATGCATGGAACATATATTTAAATCGATGTAAAAAGAGTAATAAAAATACTTACAATCACTAGGAATGCAAGAGAAATCAAAACAATCAAACCCTCCTTGGGTTTGATCCTTGGCCGAACACCACAATACCCAAAACAAAGACCCAAAACTTGATTTTGTTACACCAAATCTTGTTTACACGCTCAATATCAACTCCTTGTAACACCAATTACACTCAATTAGATCAAAACTCTTCAAAATCAAAAATCAAGAAAATCAAGAACTTTGAAAATCAATCATGCATGGTGGTTTCTTTTGTCAAGGAATGATGAGGTTTACTTTATAATTGATTTGAGATAAAAAGGAAGTGATTTGCGATGGTTGATGATGGATTTTTGGGAGTTTTCTTATGGTTTGCGTCGAACAGTAAGAAGAGAGGGAGAATGAGACGTTTTTCTTATGTCTTTGTGTGTGTGTGTGTGTTGTTTTTTTGAAAGAGATTGAGTGATGTTAGGTTTTTTATAAGGTCGCGGTTTGTAGTAATTGAGTCACCTTAGATTAGAAAAATTTTTAGGAGTGTGTGTTTTGGGAGGTTGTAGAGTAGTAAAAAAATATAATAAAGGGGTGTTTGGGTTATTTAGTTGTGTTGGAGCCTAAAACAATTTAAGAGGGGAGTGGGGGGGGTGTTTTGGTACATATATGTAGATATTTATATTTTATTTTTTAACATTGTGTTTACAACTAATTTGGATCCTTCTTAAAAATTTATTTAAACTGTCTTTTTTTTTTAAAATTGTAAAAAAAAATACCCCCCCCAATTTTTGCGCTGTCCGGTTTCCGGCTTAATATAAAACACAAAAAAAAGTCAAAAAAATACAAATCAAATACGGCTCGAGCTTTCGAAGCTCAAATATGGAGTTGTTGATTTCTTGATCGTTAAAACGGATGATTATCCAAAGCATGACTCGCGAATAATTAAGATTGACGATTTTTAATAAATCGGCTAAAAATAATAAAATAAAATTTAGAAAATAGAATTAAAGCTCGGATAAATAGTGTCCTTCAATCCGAATATATATATTTCCAATTAAATAGAATCATTGCTCGGAATAAACATTGATTTGTAACACAAGTTGCGCAAAAACAAGCGTTAAATGCTAAGAGTAATGTGGCCACATAAAAGTGACTCCAATAAATATTCTTCAGCGAGTCAAATATTACGTTTCCATTGCGGCTTACTGACTCTTCTTAATAGTGTGGACGGATGTCACAGTTTTCCCCCGTTAAAGGGAATTTCATCCCGAAATTTCAGTTGCTCGTCCTAAGCCGTAGCGCTCGCCGCGGAAACATTTTGCGGGTAACTTGCGCCTTCATCTGTCCTACTACATTCCTAAGTAACTTTCTTAGTCCTCGTCGGGAATTCCAACGAATCTTCACGATGAGAATCTTACTTTGTTTAAGCTTCTTGACCTCACGGTCTATAATTTCAATAGGTTCTTCAACAAAATATAGTTTGTCGTTGATCTTGACTTCTTCTAGCGGTACGTGCAAGTTTACGTCGACTAGGCATTTCTTCAAGTTTGACACATGGAATTTGTCATGAATGCCTACAAATTCTTGCGGTAGACGCAATCGATAAGCAACAGGACCCACTCGCTCGATAACCTCGAACGATCCTACATATCTCGGTGAAAGCTTTGCTTTCTTACCGAAACGTTACCACGCCTTTCCAGAAGCGGACACTTTTGATTAGTACTTTTCACCAACCACTGAACTATAAGACTTGTCTTTGTTTTATCGGCATAAAGCTCTTTGGGCGATTCGTTAAATCTTCGTCTTTTTCTTGATTTGAACAATCTTGTCGGTGGTCTCCTGGATAATTTCTGGTCTAATTAGCTTGCTTTCTCCTACCTCTGCCCAAGCTATGGGCGTTCGTCACTTCCTCCTATGCAATGCTTCAAATGGGGCACACTTCACGCTTGAGTGGTAGCTGTTGTTGTATGAGAATTCTACTAAGGGAAGATGAATATCCCAATTTCCACCAAAATTCATTGCACAGGCTCTAAGCATATCTTCCAGTGTTTGAATGGTACACTCACTTTGGCCATCGGTTTGGGGATGGTAAGCGGTACTCAGATCCAGTTACGTTCCTAATGACTCTAAAAGAAATACATGATACCACTTGACCTAATTTTGATTCCCACACGAGTGATCCTAAACAAAATATGAAGCCCAAATCAAACTTAACCCTAGAAGCTTACTATATAACATACACTATCTATACTCACTTCTAACCCTAACATAAAAATCATACGCCCCCTATCTTATTAACACATACAAATCTCCCACACGCCTCTCTTATGATTTCACTTAGATACACAAATCTCCTCTCTTTATTCGTATCGCTCATAACAAAAAACCTTTTTGATTATTTTATGTTATACTATGTCTCACAGGTGAGTTCTTTGTTTGAATTTTGTCTCGAGTGTTTCATTTGCAAATTGAAACAAAGAGAAAGACTTGAACACCTATTGTTCTTGTTTTTCCTTTTTTGTTCGAAAATAAACAAATGAAGTGAAAACTTCAAAAACAATGATCAATGATGAGATAAGTTTACACTTTTAATCTTTAAAGATTGGTGCTCAGAGTGAACAAATCTAAGATCAATATTATTTTCGTTTCAAGTTCTTGTATCTATCAACAAAACAAAGAAAAAATGACAGCACTTTTGATTTTGTTCTTTTCTTGTGGGTTTCGAAAATTAAAAGAAGTGACAAACTTCAAAAAGATCCGGCGCCAAAAATTGATTGGTTTCTTAATATATATATAAATATTATATAATAATAATATACTACTTATATTAACCAAACCAAATCAAGTTTTCCTTGATAAGGTTCAAAGAAAGAAAATCAATGAAATCCGAGTAGTATAATATTCCTGGGTCGTTTTCCCGACGAGGAATGCAAATTTGAAAGTCGAAAGTCGGTTTGATATTTGATGCTAGAATGGAACAAAGATTTTGATTGGTTTTCTAAATCACCAGGAAAATTAATGCAATCTACACTAAAAACAATTAAGGCAACACAAATTTAAACTAAAAACGCAAACGGGAATCCTAAAAACGCGACTTAAAACCCTAATTTATCAAAATTAAATCGTAAATGATCTTTTTAACTTTTATAAGTCCTAATTGACTAAAATGCAAGAACTAAGAAAACTAAACCAAAAAACGAGAGCAATTAGGCTTAAAAACACGAAAAACGTGAACGGGATTCAATCTCGTTCTTTAAAAATTCAAAATCTAAAATTTTAACCCTACGAAAGCAAATTTAATTTTCCTAAGTCCTAAATGATAAAAGAAAATTTTCTAAAAAAGAATTAGATTTTTTGGACTTTTTTATAATTTTTTATGAATTAAAAATGATTTTAACAAAAATTAAATATAAAAAATACTAAACGATTTATAAAAAATCTGAAAAAATCCTGAAAAGTGCATTGAACAGTGAAGAATTTAATAAAAATAAGTAGAGAAAACAGCTTATCAAATAAGCTGTTAAATAAGCTAAAACAGCTTATTAAGCAAAATGACTAAAAACGAGGTTAACTAATTAATTGTGCAAAAGAAAACCGAAAAAAGACCCAAGGCCGAGTGGTGAGTTTGTGTAGTGTTAAAACGTTTGGTGAGTGGGGTTGAGGTCCCGAGTTCGAGCCGTGCTCACTTGGGACTTCCCCTATTCCCAAATGTTTTTATTTGCCATTTTTTTACAACTTTTTAGTTAAGCTAAAAATAAGCAACTTTTGTGAAAACAACTGTTTTAGAAACGACAAATAAGCACAAAAATTAGCTGTTAAAGTTGTCAGAAAGCTTTTTTATACTAACAAGGCTTAAGGCCTAAACTGTTGGGCATATTAAACACAAATAAGCAAAGTAAAAAAAAGCTAAGACAGATAATAAGCTATATCTAATAAGCACTTAAGAACAAAATTAAGCAAAGAAAATAAGCTAGAACTAAGCTAAAATGACAGATATACTAAAAAAAGGCTTTTAAACTTAAAGTTCTAAGCTAAAAGTGCAAATAAGCTCAAATAAGCTCTACCCTAAGTAAAATAAGCTCAAATAAGCTAAAACTAACCTAATAAGCATATATAAACCTAAATTAAGCAAATGCAATAACTTAAAAGCTCAAATAAGCAAATAAGCACTTAGGGTTAAAACTGTTAACCAAACAGCCTCTAGAAGCACTTTTGAGCTTATTTTTAAGCTAGTAGACAGAACCTTATGGTAAAATGACTTGTAGTACCTAAAAGCTTATACAATAAGCTTCTAAAATCAGCAAAGAGAAATGAGTTTGAAACTCATATAAGTATTTAAAAAGCTAATGGAAAAGGCCTACTTGAACTTAAAACTAACCCATTACTTGACTGTTTTGACGCATTTTGATTTTAAACATGAAACAGATCCTTAAACTCTTAGACCAGATTCTAACCTTAAAGATGAAAGTATTGTGTTAAAACACACTTCTCAAACCTCAAAACTTGAAATCAAAACCAATGCACAATAAAACATAAAAAGCACCACAGTTAACATTTAACAAGTTTGAAAAAAAGTTGTATTTGAATGAAACAATGACCAAGACTCTAAGACCAGATTTTTAATGCATTCTAATGACTAAAATGGACTCAAAACAACTCTTAAACATTACCCAAACTTAAAATCGAAGATTATGCACCTAAAATTCATAAAAAGTCCACAGATTCAACTCATAGTTATAAAAACATGAAAACCTTGGAAAACTTAAATCAAACTTGTAAAAACTTGCTTAAACATTGATATTTAATGATTTGAAATTGGATTTGTGGACTTTGAATGACCAAAACATGTTTTATACCAAAAACAGTGGTTAACCCAAACACCCCCTTAAATCTTAAAAACTTGAAAATAAGCTAAAACAAAGCATGACTTGCATAAAACTTGATCAAATAAGCATAAGTAAGAACAAATAAGCATCAATAAGGCAGAAATAAGCAATAATAAGCTAAAAATAAGCAAATGCATAAAATGGCATGAAAATGAAATTTTGCAACTTACAAAGGTCCAAATGCTTTGGTTAGGAACTATAAGCTTCCAAATCAGTTCCTTATCACCCTATAGCTTACCAATAAGCACTAAACCCCATAAGCTCATCCTTTTTAAGCTTATCTTCCAAAAGCTCAAAATTTCCAATTTTCTTTAATGAAACAGTACACTCACAACAAGCTATGAAGAAGCTTGATATGAGTTTAAATAGCTTCTACAAGCTTATGAGAGCTTATAGAAGAGGCTTTTAAACACAAGAGAGATTGAATGCATAAAACTTGAAAAGTAGACAAAATTTAAAAACTTGAAAACTTAAATTGCATTAACTTAAAAATAGAGTACAAAGCTAGAAATTTAAATTAAAAGACTTGAAAACATAAATGAAAGCATTAAAAAGTAAATTTAAAGCTAGACTACACTATTCCTAAATTATACTAGATACTGTTACAATGAAAATTAAGCCCTATTTATATAGAAAAGCTTGCACAAAGGTGTGCTTCTTGTGTTTGTTGTGTGAGGAGAAACCAAGTCTCATTTTGGCCCTTCATTTTTTCTTGTTCACCAATCCTTTGCATCACAGCCCTTGATTAATTTTGATGTCTTCATGACCAATGAAAACCCATGGGATTGCCAGCGTGGATGTGTATTTATCTAGGGTGGGGTTCATTTGAGATGGTGATAGTTTTGTTTGGTGGAACAGTAGACGAGGTGGGGAAATTAACAAGGGAAATGAACAGTATGGCAGGAAATTTTGTTTTGGGGTGAGCATGGTAAAGGTTTGGGGAAATGGCAAAAATGGCCCCTCATGTTGTATGTTTTCTTTACACCCACAGTCCTTGATGGTAGTAAAGTTATAAGGAGTTAACAGATTCAGCCCCTGAGGTTATATATATTTATTTCATGAGTGGTCCTTGTGGTGAAATAACACTAACAGCAGTTTGGATGGCTGTTAAGTGTTTTAAGGGTTTTGGGCTTAGGATTGGGCCGAGTATAGTATAAAATGGTATTAGGCCCATTTCTTTGTATTTTTCTTCAAATGATACATCAATGGCTGACCCGACCCATTAGATGGGTACGGGTGGGCCTATTAAGTATTTCTTCGGTTTCAGCTCTGCCTTTGACTTTGACTTTGTCAGGGTTGACTTTGGTTGGCTTTTTGACGTTGACTTTTTGGCTTTTGGCTTTGACTTTTTCTTCACGCTCTTTTCGTTCTCGTGCTCGGTTTTGTCATTTTGGCTTCGATTTTGTCCTTTTTTGTTGATATCCGCTTCCTGCACAATATAGATGCAAAACACACAAATACAATGTATTTTTGGTATGTTTTTAGTCTTTTAAGCACGTTTTCCTAGGTAAATGGTATGTGTAATTAAGCACATACCAGTGGCTCATCTCGGATCGATGTCTTAGTAGTAACCCGATATGCAGGATGTGGTGATGGTGTGGCCGCAGATTCATCGGTCTCAAACAGCTCAGTCTCCTCAGCAGATGGGGTCTTATCAACAGCTGGTAAAGCAACAGCTGTAGAGTCGGCAGGAGCGGGATGCTCCTCCTCCTCCCCACACCCCTCAATATGAACATCCTCATCCTCGTCATCATCGGATGACTCATCCTCATCATCGCCATCGTCTCCTCCGTCGGCAGGATAATCGGCAGGATCCTCCTCAGGGTCCTCATCATCATCCTCCTCTGGATCCTCCTCAGGATCTGACTCAGGAACATTGCCTGGTGAATCAGCAGTAGGTGAGACAGTAGCAGGTAGTGGCTGCTCCTCAGTTGGAAGTATCTCATCCTCTGGTGGCATGAACTCCGGGTATACAGGCTCCAGAACAAACTCTGGTAAAGGTGGGTACTCAGGACCCGGCACATAATCAGGAGATGGCGGGGCCTAAAAAGCAGCTACCACATAGGCATATAGGTCCTCTGGCATCACGGGTGGTCCATCGACTCCCGGTGATC